>JAQQBS010000003.1:1276596-1319210 GCA_030347275.1 Microctonus aethiopoides | reverse complement strand
ATATATACTTCTACTACTTAAATTCATATTTTATAAATAAACAAATACACATGAAATATCACATTAAATCTCCATACATAGTGAAATAAATGTGCATGCAACAGCGTTTTAAAAGAAAACGCTCAATCTTAGAGATCTCCGTCATTAGATCATTTTTTTTTGCTTGTTTAATGGACTGCAGCAGTTTGTCGTTATTTGAGATGACAGATACTTTATTTACACTATCTGCAGCTGGATTATGACTCCCCATTCTGGAGTTAAGAAAACAAAAAACAAATGTTAATACACTTTTCAAATAAATATACATCAAATAATGATCAATTTGTAACTACTATGAACGAAGTAACATATGTTGATTTATTACTTACGCATGTTGTGCCAAAACAGAATGTACACATTAATTTTTAAAAATTTCCTGCATTTTCAATTCCTGTGCTGGTGTTACCGTGTATTCAATTTCCTTTTTTTTACGAAAATAATAATGCTCTTTTATCGGTCGTGGTATGTATGTTTCCAGTACTCTCTTATGATCTTGTTTCCAGCTGCATTTTACGTCAGTACATGACAACATTGGCAGTGTATTTTAATCAATCCTGGAAAAGTGTTTTACAATTTTACATCAATTGCAAGCAAGTTAACATTCATAGATGTAAAAATGACTGATGTCATCTGCTTTCAGAATGATCATTACATTACTTACAATGTGCAATAAAAAAGCGTTCCAAAAATATGCTTGCACTTTTCCCCAAGGCCGGCTTTGCAAGTACACACCATAGATAATATTTTTCCATCACATGACACTGAACAATTAATTTCATGGGGTTTATTCTTCAGATGTGATGTTTGCATGCAAAATGCAACAAACCTAACCTCGTCATTATTATTTATTCCGTTCAGTTCTCCAGATTTCATTATATGTTCGACACTCGCGATTTTTTTACCTTTTATATAATTACGTTTGCAAGGATTTGTTTGACCCCAACGACAAATTTCTTGCTCGGAAATATACATTTTAATGGAAAAAAAACGAAACCTTGCATGGGTGGATTGGCTACTGCAACTTATCCACCATATTGAATATTCTCCAGAATAGGCTTCGCCCCTAGGTAAAATCCCCATACATCTCTATAAGAGATCGTGCTTGGGGGCGTGGTTTCGCCATTTTGTACAATCAGCGATCACGGTGGTCAGCTTGAAAGTACTTACTATCGCATGTTATATGATGTACACAAAAAATAAGTCCGTTTTTAATCAATTTATTTGAAAATTGTTTCGTTGCATAAAAATAACAAACTGAAATTGGTTTGTACAAATATTGGCCATCGATTGTTATAACGAACTTGCATCGTGTATTGCCTGTTGCGCGTGTTAAACGTTTTTTAACGTCCGAAACATAACCTATAAGATGATTAGTGGAACGCACCCTTAGTGGAACGTAGCCGTAGCAATGCATAAATATGTTTACATTTGTTACTGCATCTTGCAACACAAGTACACTGGCAGTTGGACACATTTCTTTAAAAATCGAGCTAAAACAGTTTATAATTGGCAGTTACAAGAATTACTAAAAATTACGAACGTTACATCATGTTGTAAACAAACCTCAAATTGCACATGATACGGTGCTGCAGTAATACTTGTTTGCCGAATGCAAAATCCTTCAATAAACATTTGTCCACCCTTCTGAATTTCACGAAATTTTACAATATGATTGGAATCAACTAATTTGATACTTCTTCTCTTTGTAGACGAGCGAAAATCATCAACAAAAAATATTTTTGGGAAAAACCAGTTTGTAGAATAATATTTACACCGGTAAATAGTATCTGTCAAATCATAACCTAAATGTTAGTGCATTTTGTTAATTGAAATGTTTACTTGCATATTTAGTTGAAATTTACAGTTTTTTACTACGAAATTATTAATACCTACCTTTAATGCGACTCATACAATTACATTCAATCCGAAAAATTCGAAAATTGCGCAAATTGTTAAAACTCTAATAAACTAATATGCACAAGTAACAGTGAGACTTTAGGAAAACTATCGCTCTGGCGCCATCAGTTACCTTGCACGGTCCCTATTGAATTTATTTGTTTAACAACGGGGACAGTGGACATGAACCGAGAGGGAAAAAATGCTAATTGAGTGAGCTTCCAATACATTCAAATTTAAAGGATAAAAATAATGAGTCTACAACTAATTTACATTATAGGTACATTTATTACTCATATGATTAGGAAATTGGCAAGTGTCCACCGATTTATCAATAAAACCTAAATCAGCATCAGTTCATACTGACGTTGAACCCCACGTAGTGTATTATGTACTGGAGTAAATATTTATACTGTCAAATAACTTAAATAATTCATCAGACGAATTTTTTTTTTAATTTTATATGATTCTTATTTTTATATATATAATTTTGTTTGAATAAATAATTTATTTACGATTGAAGGCTAATGTTTAGATACGATTCATTACAAAAATATCATTTCAATTTATTTCATAAACAAATAATTATTATTAATTTATGAATAATAATTATTAATATGTATGAAGTGATAGAAATCTATCCTGTGATTTCTATACATAAATTGTAAGAAAAATTAAACACATAAGTAACGAACACTCGCTATAATCGTTATATTTATCACTGTAATTTTCGAAAAGACCACTTCCTTTGATGCTAGATCATAGTAAAACGATTTTCAGAATTTTATTTTTTTAGTTACGTCTCAAATAAACAAATGATGAAATCGAATGAAAAAAAGTTTTCCGATAGAGAGCATGCGACTAATTATTATGGGGAATTTGAATCGACTGATTCAAAAATTTCTGGTAATAAACAAATGACATTCTGGAAATCCGTTTACTGCAGCCCAGCTTCAAACAGTAAATTTGGTGCATGCGTAATACACATACTCTGAATATAAGTATTTAGTTAATAAAATTATTTATTAAACAAAAAAATTATTTGTCCTACAGTTCCAGTTTTTCAGGTGTTTTATACGTTTGTTTTCAGTGAGTAAAATCAAATTTCTCTCACTAGTGACTAAATTTTATATAGTGGTAAAAATGATAATATAATCGAAAATTTGTTTTTCATCAACAACATATCCATGACAACCAATCCACCGAACATGATAACCAAGATCTCAATGCTTGACATTTTTTCATACTTTTTTATACTCTTTTTTTATACTTTTTTTTAAGAAAAACTACAACTGTTGGACAAAACGTCGTATATCACACGTGAGTGAAATGCCATAATAAGCTCGTGAGAATAATTGTCACATTCGCGCAAGCGCTCGTGCGTCAAAAATCTCACTCGCTTATAATGGCTTATTTCACTCACTTGTAATATAATCTACTATTATACGAGAACAATCATAATTGGATATTTATTATTCAATAGTGATAACAATATATTGAAAATTACAATAGGAGGGTCAATTTTTTGTTTTATTTTCCATTGACTTCTTTTTATTACATGAATGAAGAACAAACAATTGTTTAATAAGAACAATCAAGAACAAACGACGAACAAACGATTTAGAGAAAAAAAAATAAAAAATTGAAAAAAAATTTTTTTGAGGGGGCTAATTTTCTGGAGCCGGCTGTGACGTGCTGGCGCTGATGCTTCTACTGCCTTCTAGTGTTGACTTCACTTTCCCTCTTGGAGGGGGAGTGCGACAATATCGCGAGACGATACTACGAGAGGTTCGAGTGTTCGACTGTATTTCTCTAGTATAGAATTTTCTTGATTCCGATATTGTCATCACTGGCATCACTACTGCAGTACTGATATTGGTAGCATCGGCGTTTCGAGTTCAGAAACAAATAATTTGTCCGTGGAGTAACGTGTGTATGCTGGCGGATGTGCTGCCTTCTGCGAATTTCTAATCACCATTTATGGTAATCCATACAAACATTCTACAGTGAAGATATTTTTAAGTGCATTAAGTGAAGTGGGAATAACGGAATACTTTGAAGGTAAGGATTTATCATTGTATATTCTACCTTTATTTCATTTTGACGAATTTTGTTCTAAATTAACATAACTTGACAGTAGTTGATGCCTTGCAACAAATATAATTATGACGTCATATGTAAATACGTGAATGGTGACTCTTCACACTTCAGAAGTGGTCTATTGTGTGTGCTTGATTATCATCCCATCGAGTTGACTCAACTTCTAAAGGATAATTACATTTTGTGATGTGTCTAACATACAGACATGCCAAGGAGGGTGGTTGAGTAATCAGTGACACTCGGTAAAATGCGTGGGAGAGCAGGTTTGAACCCCACCCAAATTTATCTTGGTTTTACATCACTTTTTTCATATAATGTTTGATCATGATATGTAAACTCCGAGAAATCTCAAAAATCACGTCATTTAAAGTCTTACTCGTTTTTCATGTATATTGTTAGTGACTTTTTTTGTTTCTATTATGGGCATGCATTTTGGAAGGGGCTTCGAAAATAATCCCCGATAAAAATGATTATATCTTCAAAACGCACAAAGTTTGATTAATGTCAATAAACGGTCTTGAATAAGAATACAGTTGCACAGAGGGAAAAAATATGGTAGGTGTTATAAAAAAACTTCAATTATTTCGTATATTTGTATGTTTCATGCATTATACTATGGTAAATAATCAAGATCTTTACCATATTTTTCTTTCAATGTGATCTAGCCAAGGAAAAGAACTTAACTCCTTTTTTCGGTGATGAATCTGCGTTAATATAGTAGGTGTCGCAAAAGCAGATTTATCATATTTAATAGAACATGATATCCATTCGTGGTATTCAAACTATATATCTAATAAATTTTTTGATATAATACATTGTTTTTATTATAGAGATGGTGGGCAGTACGTTTCTGATAGTGGTCATATTCAGTGAGATATGCATCAGGATGAAAACGATGGCCCTCGCTCCAGAGAGATTAACTGGGATGAATCCATGTATTAGCAAACAAACTTGTCATGAATGTATACAAACACCTCATTGCGCTTGGTGTGCTGCCCCGGTAAATTTGATTTTTTATTTCAGATAATCATTCATATTATTCACATATTGTTGTATTTTATATCCTATATTGTTACCGTACCGTCTCATTTTATTTTATAGAATTTCAATGAGAAACGTTGCTTTCTTCCAAATATTAATACGAAAATATTTGCTACATGCCCAGAAGAATATACGTGGAATCCAGATAATGTATTTAGCATGGTACGACATCGAAATTTAACAAAAGGCGGATATATCGCTACTAGTGGCAACAATTCTGGGAGTTTGTCATCAAGCTTGCCTACTTCTGAAAGTTCTTCTTGGAGTACGAGTAGCTTTTCTAGCGCAGGAAGACAAGAGGCTATTCAAATATGGCCCCAAGAAGTCAATCTGAAGTTGAGAATTAACGAAGCACACCGAATGTCATTTTCATATTCACAAGCGGAAGATTATCCCGTTGATCTCTACTATCTTATGGATCTCAGTAAATCCATGGAAGATGATAAACAAAAATTATCGGATTTAGGCCAATTATTGGTTGAGAGTATGAGCAAAATAACGAGTAATTTTCGTTTAGGTTTTGGTAGTTTTGTTGATAAGGTAGTGATGCCATATGTCAATACAATGCCAAAATCACTTATTGAACCATGTGACGGATGTGCAGCACCTTACGGATATAAAAATGTCATGAGATTATCAACGGATACGAGTGCATTTGCTAGTTTAGTTAGCAATGCATCAGTTTCAGGAAACCTCGATGCTCCTGAAGGTGGTTTTGACGCAATTATGCAAGCCATTGTTTGCCGGCGTGAAATCGGTTGGCGTGAAAAAGCTCGTCGCTTACTTGTTTTTTCGACAGACGCTGGATTTCATTATGCTGGAGATGGAAAATTGGGTGGAATTATAAGACCAAATGATGGTATATGTCATCTTGATCACACCGGATTATATACTCATTCATCGGAACAAGATTATCCAAGCATTTCTCAAATAAACTTAAAAGTTAAGCAGAACGCGATAAATATCATTTGGGCAGTTACAGAAGAACAGATTAGTGTTTATAAAAGATTAACGAAACATGTCGAGGGTTCGTTTGCAGGTAAACTGTCAAACGATTCGAGCAATATTGTAGAATTGATAAGGGAACAATATGACAAAATATCAAGTTCAGTAGAAATGAAAGATACAGCCAGCAGTGCAATTAAAGTCAGATATCTTTCGAATTGTTTGAATGACGGCCCACCAGTTGAAACATCAAAATGCGATGGTTTGAAAGTTGGTACTAAAGTAGAATTCATTGCGGAAATTGAAGTCACAAGTTGTCCAGATAATCGAACAGAATGGAAGCAAAAGTTTGACATTTATCCAGTTGGCATAAATGAAACACTGACAGTAAATTTAGAAATGCTCTGTGACTGCGAATGTGAGCACGATGGTTCCATGTATGAACCGAATTCTCCAGAATGTAATGGCGTTGGTACCCTTAAATGCGGCGTTTGCGAGTGTTACGATGGATTCTTTGGAAAACGTTGTGAATGCAGTCCACATCAAGAGATCACTGGATTTGACAAAAATTTCTTATCTTGTCGACCAGACAATACTTCTTTAGTTGATTGCTCTGGTCGAGGTACGTGCGCATGCGGTCAATGCGAATGCGAAGAACGAGAAAATTCTGAGGAAGTTAGTGCATTTCATTATAGTATCTAATACAGTTGGATCTGCATAATGCAATTTATTTTTCATATTTTATTCCTCGAAACTATGTGTTCTCAACTCTGAAAGCGAATGAAACAGGCCAATTGCAGTCCATCAGTACATGTGTGATGTGATTATATGAGGAGTTGAGAACCAGAGGGGACCATCCCACTACCTACTCAAACGGAAAAAATTGAGTTTAAAGGTTCCACTATAACATTAGTTTAGATAGGCTGGACACTCCTATTCAGTGGTGCCATTCGCTGTGGGATGCTGGTACTCAATGGTCCATTGTGGCCTTATGAAATGTCTTATGAAATATTGAAAACGTACCTTATCTCCATTTTTGAAATTTTGTGGGATGGTTGCCTCTGGCTCTCAACGCTTCAATAGTCGTCCTAGCCAAAGAATGTTCTCGGGTGTTCTTGACTATTTCCCCTTCACCATGTTTCTCTTTCGCTAAATATCTTTCGATCAAACTCAGGCGAAGATTGATTAACTACTATACACCAAATTCCTCTGCCTTTTTCAAATTAATAGTTGTTTAAACAAATTGAGCATCACGTGGACATCGGGTTTCACAATAGCTCGATGATAAAGGAATACGTTAGGAATAGGGAAAGAAGCTAACTTACCCGAGAACGTTATTTGACTAGGACAAGTATAATCTGACATTTATAATCCAATTTCTGTCTTTTATTTGTGCATGTACCTCTAGCTCAGATATGGCATGCCTGGAGCGGAACATCGTACTAAAGCAAAATTTTGGTCTCGTAGAAATTACATTATACGTATCCTACAAGATATTACCATCTTAATAGTGCATTGATGAACTTTTGGTCATTCAGTTATTTTAAATTCTTTCTAAAATTCAGATTCTTTTATTTTTTTTCTAAATTGTGTAATATTTACTGAGAAATTGATATTTGAAATTGATGAATTTACATCGTCAAAACGTTAAACAGTATATTATTTCGATAGGGATAACATTTAAAAATGAAATAATTAACGATATCACATTAACAATGTCACACGCATTAAAGGCCTTTATAGAAAAAAATTATTTTTCCATTTTCTCTCTTTTTCTTTTACTACTAATTGCAGTCGTTTTCACTGTAGAATATTTATTCTTATCACTTATTTCGAAAATTAGATACAAAAAACAAGAATCCAGTTAGCAACATTGCATTACATAATGATTTTGATCGATGAATGAAGTTTTTTCACACCTCGGGCCAAAAGCGATAATAAGTTCAACTTAATTTGTACCTAATTGTATTTTTAGTATGTGTGACATCATTGTCAATCATTTTATTTTTAAAATTTATTCTTCTCGAAATAATATAAAGGGTTTATATTTTGAAGATTCATTTTAATTAATTTTTCACCGAATATAACCCCGTTTTTTAATATTAAAAATGGAAAAGAATCAGAAGTTTCTAAATATAAAATTGCCATGAATATAGTTCATAAATTATATCGGTTCTTATTTATAGATTATCTCTGGACATTTCTGTGAATGTGACAACTTTTCCTGTGATCGAGATGAAGGTCATCTTTGTTCTAAACATGGAACATGTCAATGTGGACAATGTGTTTGCAACGTAGGATGGACGGGTCCAAGTTGTAAATGTCGATCATCCAATGATACATGCATTGCTCCGGGTACTGCTAATGGTGTATTATGCTCTGGTCATGTAAGCCGTTCTATCTACAATCCCGATTCGCTATTCAATAACTTAATAATTATCTGAACAAAAAATTTGCTTTAGGGTGATTGCGTTTGTGGAGAATGTGTTTGTCACCAAGAAGGCAATATCCGTTATTCTGGTAAACATTGTAATAAGTGCCCGACATGTCCTAGTCGATGCGAAGAACTCAAATCTTGTGTCCAATGTCATATGTATAAAACGGGAAATTTAACTGAGGAGGAATGTGCAAAGACTTGCACGGATTTTCTGGCTGAATCGGTGAAAGTTGTAATTGTGGATGTAGATAATGACGAAGTCCCATGTTATGGTATCGATGAATACGATTGTAAATATAATTTCGTTTATTACTATGATGGTCAGAATTGTTTGAAAGTGAGAGCCCAAAAAGAACGAGAATGTCCACCGCCAGTTTATGTTCTGGGAATTGTTTTGGGAGTTATAGCGGCTATTGTGCTCATCGGTCTAGCATTTCTGCTTCTATGGAAACTATTGACAACAATTCACGATCGCAGAGAGTTTGCTAGATTTGAAAAAGAAAGAATGAATGCTAAATGGGATACAGTATGCATCAAATTATTTTCATACTTTATTTACTTAAAATATTGTACTTATTTCATGCGTGTATTTTTCTTTTCTTCCAGGGCGAAAATCCGATCTACAAGCAAGCAACCTCTACGTTCAAAAATCCGACTTATGCCGGTAAATAAAATAAAAATCAACGTAGTAATTATGAACTCATAATCCTGAAAAAAAAATGCCTCCATTTTTGTGACAAGTTTATTATTCATTAACATCAATTACATTTTTTATATTAAATGAGATTGTAGATGTAGCTAATATTTTAACCTTATTATCGATCGACTTAATTAATGTTATATTATACAATTTTGTTAATTTTATTTTTTTTTTAATTTAACGCTGCCGTAGTGGTGAGACTGCAATGAACGCAGATAATTAAATGAAAAAAGCAGCAATTATATGTATATTGTATTAATCTTCCGATATGTGGCCATTTTCTTCTAAAATTACATTTTTTTTACAAAAATATATACTTTCAACTACATTTCCATAACGTTGATACTGGAGTGCCTTTAATAATTGTAAGAACATATAGATAGCCATATTTGTGATTCAATTTTTTTTAGAAAAAATTATTTTGTTTCCAATATTGTTTCTTAGATTAAACTCGAATCTTTCTATGATAAATTTTTAAAACACCAAAGGGAATTTCAATGCTTTCTCCAATTTTTTATGACATACGTGAAATACATATATTTTTTTCAAACGTACAATAGTTAGGCCATAACTTTACTGAGATGGCTGCGGAAAAATTCAATTTTTTCACTAACGGCAGTTTTACTTTTCTTTTTCCTTTTCCCTCCGCCGAGGTATTGCCATTGAAACACTAAATTATACGGTTATATTTCTAACACTGACAGGTTAGCCTCACTTCGTTGGGTAAACTCGAGTGCGCCTAGAAAGTCTTACTTCTCCTTCATATAATATAATATACTATTATTGCCTAATGAATGATATGAATTAAACAAATAAACTATACGTATATACATACATGTACTTGGTGCGATTCACTACTGCGACTCTTGATTAGATTTTTTGAGTCGCAGCTATCAAAATTATGTTTGACTTTTTTATTATATAATAATTTTCTTTTAAAAAACTCCTGATTTCATAAACGGAAACACTTATCATTATAAGTAATAATTTTTGTTTAGTGTTTCATCATTACATGAACTACTGCGGATATTTCGATTTATACAAAATATAATGAGCACAATTGCTAACTACGTAGTCGACACTTATTACTCACCAATTGACTTACATGTACTACAATAGTATTTTTTGTAATTACTTTCAAGTTATTTTATTCAGTGGATATGCAAAATCAGATATCGGTTGACTGTCTTGTTTAGCTACGAATATAAAGTGTAATGGGAAGTATAAATTACTGAATATAATCTAAAACTCATGTGTGAACAAACTATGAATTTATTACCTATGTTTATGTTAATTGTTGATTATTGTGGATTGGAAATATTATTGAGATTGATATTCAAAAACATCTAAGCTACATCCTCTACAGATTTTTTACTTCACCCCCCTCCCACCTCTCGTATGCCTATACATAGCCCGTAAATTTGCATGCAAACTCAAACTATGTAAATATGACTAGATGGCACAGAACGTGATTTTAAAGCTCGTAATGGATTGTTGAAAATATTTCAACATCGTCATATTATTCTTTCTCTTAAGATTGTAAAAGGAAAATGATCTAATATAGGTGTAACTGGAAAGTTCATTACTTACAAGGTGAAAAGGACCACCGAAGTTCATATCCCATAAGGGTGGTTTTCAGGTTTCACATATTTCCAAGTGATATTTCCAACAACTAAATATATAAAAATCTACTTGAAAAACGATGAAAAATGCATTTAGTGTTACATTTGAAAAACAAAAAAAAAATAATTTCGAATCCTTGAAAATAAAAAAGAATTCATAACAAAAAATCTATCGGTTATTTTTTTATAGGACCAATTTTAATCGAAAAAGCGTATAAAATTACTAAATACATGTTTTTGCAGTGAGGAAAGGATATGACATTTGACTGATGCATGTTCAGTGAGGAAAGGATATGACATTTGACTGATAATTCATGTATGATAAAATTTGAAATGAAAATTCTTCTTTAACTTTTCATTTATCGTTAAAATACTACAAACATGTGAATTATTCATTATACGTGTTACATTTATGATAATCATCAAAAAAATGTTTGAGACAATGATTTTTTGCACCATGAACAACAAATAATAGCAATATTCTCACATTGTGGAATTCCGCCATGAGACTTACAATCATCCCTAAATACAAATTTTACAGAATTTTCAACGGTGTCTGGTTTAACCACTGTATAACCCCTTTTAAACCAAGAATATCAGAAAAGATTAACATATCGTGGAGATGAAAGTTGATTATGAGTGAATGTTTGTAATTTGATAACATTATTTCTCAAGTGTCGATTTAAATTATCACTATGTATTATGACACTGTCCGAAAAATATGTTCTATAAAATTTTTCCACATTCGGAATCCAAAGACATCTAAGGGCTACATATTTTTAGTTCTTCCTTCAGGTATAATCATTACTTCAACTTCTTTATCCGAAGATTTCATGGTGTCACGCGTCTGCGCCCTAGTCGCCGTGTGTTCCTTTGAATTAATTATCTCGCATTTCGAAATTTGTTGTTGTTTTAATATTAAATCGAATATTTTAGATAATATAGAATTTCACCTATTCAATACTTGCACTTTTAGGAATATATGTTTTCAACCGAGTACGAGAAACGAAGCCATGTGAGAACTTTCATTAAATATCGTTTTATAATCAACTAAATGAAATTGAAACCACATCAAACATTCCACGATGAAATGCTTATTTTGTGAAATGTGCGGAATTGAAACTTACCAGGAAACCTTCCGAGGTGTCCTCCCCCGATTTAGTTGCGGTTATTACATGTTAATCTGCACCGAAAATAATGAGATACGTATTTTTTTTTATTGCGAAAATATGTGCTCTTAATTTTAATATCAAGACAGTACGCATCGCACTTTTCTATTTTCAATAAAAATAACATGGAAAAATTGTTTTTACATCTTCTGATTTTTGTAACTTGTAAACCGCCAATTACACAGAACATCACAATACATATAATATTTTCATCGAGAATTGAATGCTCTACAAAAAAAGTCCTTTTTTATTTTTTGACTAGTCTACTTATTTAAAAGTTATTCAATGTAAAACTTCAGTTTTTTGTAAATGGCGGCTGATTTTTGCATATTACACAAGAACTGTTAGTTTTATTGACAAAATACGTATTGGATTTCACTTCTAACATATATTCAACTTTCGAAATATGTTAAACAATAGTACCTTCAGATAATGAAATAAATAGAACACATATTTTCAGGGACTTATTTTTAGACCTAAACGAAACTTTTAAGGCTGCAGATCACAAAATGGTTATTTGTGTATCTAAGCCGAGAAGTTGATCATTTTCGGCCAAATCCGAAATATGTGGCCGAGGCGTGTCCGAGGCCCAGCACGAAATTTTTGTTTGAAGTTTCTCTCTAGTTTCCTCCACTGATGTGCTGAATGCAAACAAGTCGTCATGCGCACTGAAATCCTATGGCGCTATATACCTATATAGCCCCATAGGATTTCAGTGCGGTTTCAGCAGTCATGTTAGATAGAAGCTGAAAGATAGATTTCTGGCCAAAAGTGGGGGATTCACTCATACACAAACGTAAGCGTCATCTGTGTGAGCTCGGCTGTTAGGTTGCGTGAGAGCGACCGACTTACTATTGTTGTCTCTCTCTTCAATTAGTCTCTAATGGTAGATATTTTATATTTCTAAGCGTAGAATATCATTTCAGACCCCAAAATGAAGCAAACCATTTAAGAGATGAATTTTTTTTTCTACTAATTTTATGAATAAGCTGTACTATAACAGAATGAAACTAATAATGAAATAGTATTTGAATACTATCCAAGCTCTAAAATAACACGTAAATAAGTAAGCGTGATAATTGACTACTTATTTTAAAAATTATTTCTCATAGCTTCGGTGGCTTTTTTTTGGTTTTAAAAAGGAAGTTTATTTGTCATTTTTGCTATAAACGATTACAATAGTTAAACTTACTTACAATGCTATTTGTCCTTAATAATTAATACTTAATGGCTATATTAATTACATAAGTCTATCTAAGTGTCTTTCTTTTATACATGTGTTTGTATATTTTTATCCGCAGTCTTTAGCTTTTTTATTTGTATTAGTTATTTTATATTAGCTAGGCAGAGTCTTAAGTTACAGATGCAAAAATGATCAATGATACTTGAAAAATCATCTAACAATCGTATATTTTATGAAATAATCTAAGGTGGGAGTTAGGGATGAGGGATAGGTTATGGGAAGGATGTTAATTCTAAGACCTTATTACTAAAAATATATACAGAATTGAGGGTGGATGCTGGTGTGAGAGATCGTTAAGATTGCAGTCACTATTCAGCTCCCATCCTACCTATTGACATTTTTGACTTTATTGTTTGACATTATTTGACTTGGATTTTGAAGTATTATTCTACTTGCTGATTTTATTTTTTCTTGGTTCTTCTTCTGAGCTCATCGAGATGTTTAATTGCATCGTTTTGGAGCCACTTGTATTTGTTTGTCAATCTATCCTTATCATTTTTGTCTCTGTTGGGTATTGCTATAGAGTATGTTAATGAGTTAGGGTTGTACTCTTCTAGATTTGTATTTATCTTCTTATTCGTTGAGTGTCTTTTTTTATGATATATTATCGGTATGTTGTTATGGTCTTGTATAACCGCTATTTTGTCGCAGTGGGTGAATGCTTCAAGTGGTAGATATTCGCTGAGCATCATCTCGTTGGTTAGTTCTTCATTTGTTTCCATTAGTTTCTTGATAGATGTGTTGTTGATTTTTTCTATGTTGCTAAAGTAGCTTCTGGTTAATTTTAACATAAAGTTATCGATACGTGGGATGTTGGCTTTATTATAGATTACTTCATTTTTTGTAATTTGATTCTGGAGTTCTGTGTGCTCTTAGACAGGGCCTGATGTAACCTCTCTTAAATTCTCTCATCATTTCGATGATTGTAGGTCCTGTGTTCCACAGGATAGGCGTTGCGTATGTTAGAAGTGGGCGTTCTAGTAGTTGGTAGCAAATAATTTTCGCTTTATTTTCCAGGTTGGTGTTGTAGAAGATTCGTGAATTACATTTAAGGGGGTATTCTGGTCTAGAAGCCTAAATTTTAAGCATTTTTCAAACTAGGATAAAAAAAAAAATGGACAACATTTAGAACAACCATTTTTTTATATGATATTTATTAACATTTTAAGAATATAAAAAAAAAAAAATGTAGAAAAAAATAATCAAAAATTCGTCGAATTAAAGGCCGGTGAAGTGGGGGCTACAAGAAAAACGGTGCAGCCTGGTTGACATGATTCCAACCCCTGTAGTGATCTGAAACAGAAAAATTTGAGAAATTCTCAATCAGTAAACATGTCGCTATCGTTTGGACCTCAGCCAAAAAAAAAATAATAATTCACAAAATGGCGTCGACATGAAAAAAAAAATTTTTTTTTTTGACCTTTTCGAATTTTTTAAAAACGACGCCATTTTGTGAATTTTTGTTTTTTTTTTTGGCTGAAGTCCAAACGATAGCGATATTTTTACTGATTGAGAATTTCTCAAATTTTTTTGTTTCAGATCACTACAGGGGCTGGAATCATGTCAACCAGGGTGCACCGTTTTTGTTGTAGCCCCCACTTCACCGGCCTGTAATTCGACGAATTTTTGATTTTTTTTTTTTACAATTTTTTTTTTATATTCTTAAAATGTTAATAAAAAATTATATAAAAAAATGGTAATGAAAATGTTCTCCATTTTTTTTTTATCCTAGTTTGAAAAATGTCTAAAATTTAGGCTTCTAGACCAGAATACCCCCTTAAATGTGTCCTTTGCTTTTGATATTTGTATCAGATGGTGTTTATTCAGTCTGAATAAGTGATCAAAGTGGACTTTTAAATATTTGACCATATTTTTTTTTGGGTATTGTTAGTGTTTGATTATTGTGAATATCCACAGCTGTGATTTGAACATTTTTTATTTTTTTTATGGCAGAGTATTTGATTTGTTTTACAGGTTTTCTGAAGAATATTAGCTCACTTTTAGATGGGTTTATTTTAAGATTCCAGTTCTCATAATATGTGGTAATATTGTCGATTGGTCTTTGTAGTGTGGTTTGAATTTTGTCTATATCTTTATCTGCTACATAGATAATTAAATCATCAGCATATCGTCCCCTTTCTGAGTATATCTCGTAACTACAAAATCGTAATTTTTCAGAAATCAATAAAAACACTTTTTAATATCGAAAATACATAAATATTAATAAAAAATATCAAATTCAGACGCTATTTTCGTGTCAATTTATAAAGATAAACGGAAATTTCATGATTGCCATTGGCAATCAAGAGCTAATGATGATTTTATGTACATACGAGCTTTTGTTATATCAATTCTGGTAATAATTAAAAAAAAATTTTTTTAATGTAAGATCATTGAAAATGATTTTTTGACACATAAGTTTCACTTTAGTTATATTCAATCATTAGTTAATCACTTACATTCGATATGCTTTTAAAGAGTAATTAGACGTACAATAAGTTCTTAAAATTATTTCAAGTTAATTTTATAAGTAAATTTGTAATAGATTACACAAAATTTTTTCAAAAAAATTAACTATCAGTTCAATTAAAGTATTATTATTATTATTAGAAAGTTATACCAGTAATTTAAGGGGACCTTCTGGTCTAGCGGACGAAAATTTGATAGATTTTCAACATTTTTTTTTGTTATGAAAAAAATCAACAATGCTATTCAAACTTTGTTAATATATTTTGTCATTTATAATCTTCACAAAAATTAAAAAAAAAAATAAAAAACAAAATTATTATTATAAAAAAAATGGCACCAAAGTTGTTCCTGTGAAAAAAACCGACCTTGCTGACGGGAATAGATTTGGCTTTTCTACTCATCTAAAATCAAAAATAAAAATTGATCCTTAATTGTTATGAATGTATCTATGGCAGGAACTAGAATGAAAAAAAAAAAAAAAAAATTGACAAAATGACACGATGTCAAAATGAAAAGTCTGAAAACAGCCTCATTTTTGGAACGTTTTGTTTATAAAAAAATTAGAAATATTTGACTGAAAATTTTTATTCTAGTTCCGACCATAGCTGTTAGTGTACTTAATAACGTGTTTAAATTTGAGACAAATCGGTCGAGTAGTTTTTTTCAAATCATTCCCGTGAGACAGAAAAAAGTAGTTTCGAGATAAACGCGTTTAAAGTTAATAATAGCCCCTTCTACCTATTTCGGCGCGGACCTTTAATGGGCTATAATACTTGAAATACTGTGAATATCAATACCAATTTTTCACAGTATAATCT
This sequence comes from Microctonus aethiopoides, assembly GCA_030347275.1. Taxonomy (NCBI): domain Eukaryota; kingdom Metazoa; phylum Arthropoda; class Insecta; order Hymenoptera; family Braconidae; genus Microctonus; species Microctonus aethiopoides. Next base: position 1,302,731 of record JAQQBS010000003.1, on the reverse strand, counting down.
TAAGACACTATACAAGTATACTTTCGGAATATAGAAGAAAAAAAAAATCAATTTTTCGAAAATTCTAGACCAGAAGGTCCCCTTAAATTATTCTTCGGGATTAGATTCGACTCTTAATTTATCATAAAAATTTAGATAATCTTGAGACAGTCACTTCTTCAAAGTTTGTAGATCATTAAATTTTCTTTTAGTAATTGATATCGAGTTTTTTTATAAAGGAGTAATAAGGTTTTTTTTATTAAAATTGAAGCCTATAAGAAATGGAAAATCCGTAAGTTTCGATTGTTAGTGAGAATGGCCTTAGATTCTAAATTTAAATAAGTAAAAATTTGATAATGTTTCGTTATTTTATTTACCGATCTTAGAAATAATATATCTTTATTACATGAGTGAGAAGTTTCAGAGTCTTCTATTGTCATTTTAATAGCTAAAATAAATTCAATGATTTATTTTATGAGAAAAAAAATAGTTTTTTTGCGGTTAAAGTAAGCTACAACGAAAGAACAAACAAAAATATTTTCATCTTGAATTATCAAAAAAAAAACATTTAATTTATTAGTCTTGTTTCATAATATTTTTTAATTTTTTAAATAAATTTTACTTACTTATATCATATTATTATATATAAGAAGTAAATATCAACAATCAAAACAATTGATAACTTATTTTTGATGTACGTATTTACAAGCATTCTGTCGTTACGCAATGCGATAGCAGCACCATTCAAACGATTTCTGCGGTACTTGATGTAAATCCGCGATGTTTAAATCAGAGAGTGTAGATACGAGGTTAATAAAGACGCCTCTAAAAAAATTTATATTGGCATTCTGCACATTTCAAGTTGTTTTACACTAAATAGGAGTACTCGCCGATGTTTTCCCCTAAAAATCTCAATTTCGCAAAAAATATAGTTACGAGCTATACCCAGAAAGCGGACGATATGCGATGGAATGTATAGTTTATCAGAGACATTCAATTCGTACAAGTTGATTATTTCGCTGTTAAATATATTGAACAATATAGGGGAAGTGACTGTACCTTGTTGTAGATCTTCAGTGATTTTGAAAATATTGTTGGAGAGATTTGAACCATCCCATGTTCTAAATCTTTTGTTGTCTATCATGTGCATTATAAGTAGTATTAGTCCCATTGGAAATTTGTATTTGTCTAATTTGGACAATAAGCCATTTTTCCACACCGAATTAAAGGCTTTTTCTAAGTCCAGTAGTATTGCACCTATTGCTAGATCTTTATGTAGGTAGTTGTTTATATCTGATGAGAATTTGTACAGAGCATGTGTGGTGGAGTGTTTGCTTTTGAAGCCATACTGGTTATTAGGTATTATATTATGTTGGTCAGAATGTTTCAGAAATTGTTCTCTGATTAGTTTTTCAAATATTTTACTAATATTCGACGTTAGGCTGATGGGTCGGTAGTTTTGAGGTTCTTCCTGGTTTTTGTTCTTTTTTGGAATTGGTAGCACTTTAGCTTCCTTCCATCTTCTTGGGTAGTACGCTTGGTAGCCCAGGAATTTTAGACATTTTAAACACCAATCTGCGCAAAAATTCAAACCAAGCTGAATTTTTGTACACACTTTCATTACGGCATTGTAATGAAGATGTGAAAAATTGACATTGATATCGTGCCGGCTAAAAAAGTTATAGAGGTCAAAAGGTCACGAAAATCAGTTTTTCGCGAATATCTCGCAACTTATCGCTCGGAGGTCAATAGAGGTCATTATAAATATTGTTCGTTATAAAATTATCTACAAAAAGTGCCTCTTGCATTTTTCTGTAACATCAACCGTTTTCGCAATAGAACGCAGAGAAAGCGACTACAATGTACTCACATACGGCATTGTATACCGTATACCAAGGCATATACTCTATTGCGTTTTATTCATGATTGTAAGTGTTTAAAAAACTTATATTTTTGATGCTTGGGCGTTTTGTGGAAAATATACACATATTATAGAAGTTTGGAAACTTAGTAAAATTTACTATATATTATACTAACGACCTCCACTAGCAGATTTTTCGCATTTCCTAATTATGAGACCCGTCCCTTTATATCTGCTACTACCTGTCAGAGTGCAGTCGGACTGTGTTTAGTTCAGTTGAAAAATATTTCTTGAGCGTTAAAGACGTTATTTCAGTAGTTTCATGCTCTTAAATAATTTTCATTATGATTGATACGTGTTTTATATGCGAAGGATTGTTATCGGATAGTGATGTTGTAGAAGTTAGGCGTGGTCTAGAGACATTAAAAAATAGTTGTATCGCTAGAGGTGACGGCAAAAATGAATATTTAAAAACTGTGACTTTTGTGAATGTTCATAGTAATTGTCGTAAAAATTATACAAACAATTTGAGTATTACAGCATTTAAACGATGCTAAGAGGAACTGAGTACATCAGTATCTCCACGTAAAAAAAGAATCAGTTCTTTTGATTTTAAAAAACTATCTTTGTTTTGTGGAGAAGAAGCGAGTGAAATAATTGAGAAAAAAAAGAAAAAAAATGCAGACGCGGTATTACAGAAGTGAGTACTCTCGCATTTGAAGACACGGTGTTGAAAACTGCAGACGCGCGCGATGATAAATATGGAAGAAGTGTAATGGAGCGTATCAATTTTGAGTATGACTTAGTATCTGTCGAAGCTATAAGTATCATGGTAAATGTTTCTCAAATTTTGTATTAGTGAGAGGAAAGGGTGACGCAGGCCGTCCATTGGACGAAAATATTAAAATTGCAATGGAGAATGTTTTCCATTACATTGAAATAATAGAACTGATTTTTTTTTTACGTGGAGATATTGATGTACTCGGTTTCTCTTGGCGTCGTTTAAATGCTGTAATACTCAAATTGTTTGTATAATTCTTACGACAATCACTATGAAGATTCACAAAAGTCAAAGTTTTTAAATATTCAATTTTGCCGTCACCTCTGGCGATACTACTATTTTTTAATGTTTCTAGACCACGCCCAACTTCTACAACATCACCATCCGATAACAATTCTTTGCATATAAAACACGTATCACTCATAATGAAAATTATTTAAGAGCATGAAACTACTGAAATAACGTCTTTAACATTCAAGAAATATTTTTCAACTGAGCTAAACACAGTCCAATCTCACTCCGAAAGGGATGGGTCTCATAACAATAAAATGTGAAAAATCTGCCAGTGGAGGTCGTTAGTATAATATATAGTAGATTTTCTAAGTTCCCAAACCTCTATAATATGAGTATATTTTCCACAAAACGCCCAAGCATCAAAAATATAAGTTTTTTAAACACTTACAATCATGAATAAAACGCAATAGAGTATATGCCTTGGTATACGGTATATAATACCATATGTGAGTGCATTGTAGTCGCTTTCTCTGCGCTCTATTGCGAAAACGGTTGATGTTACAGAAAAATGCAAGAGGCACTTTTTGTAGATAATTTTATAACGAACAATATTTATAATGACCTCTATTGACCTCCGAGCGATAAGTTGCGAGATATTCGCGAAAAACTGATTTTCGTGACCTTTTGACCTCTATAACTTTTTTAGCCGGCACGATATCAATGTCGATTTTTCACATCTTCATTACAATGCCGTAATGAAGGTGTGTACAAAAATTCAGCTTGGTTTGAATTTTTTCGCAGATTGGTGTTTAAAATGTCTAAAATTCCTGGGCTAAGAGTACCATGTAAGATACCACTACGCCACCGAAGCTAGGAGAAATAATTTTTAAAATAAGTAGTCAATTATCGCGCTTACTTATTTATGTGTTATTTTAGAGCTTGGATACTATTCAAATACTATTTCATTATTAGTTTCATTCTGTTACAGTACGTTAGCTTATTCATAAAATTAGTAGAAAAAAAAATTTATCTCTTAAATAGTACGCTTCATTTTGGGGCCTGTAATAATATTCTACGCATAGAAATATAATATATCTACCATTAGAGACTAATTGAAGAGGGAGACAACAATAGTATGTCGGTCGCTCTCACGCAACCGAACAGCCGAGCTCACACAGACGACGCGTACGTTGTTGTGAGTGAATCCCCCACTTTTGGCCAGAAATCTGTCTTTCGGCTTCTATCTGGCATGACTGGGTTTCAGTTAACCAGGTCAATAACATGAATATAATTGAAAATTATGGAAGTAATATCATTAATAAAGCTTGAGACAAAAAAATATACCCTCATCAAAAATATTTTGAATAATTAAATAATCATTATGACCATCCACACAAATTGTGTGGTATTATTTGACCTACGTTGTATATTATCACGATGTAAAACTTTGACAAAATTAAATTAACTGTAAGCTAATTCATTCTAAACGAAAGCATGATATGAAATGAGCATGTATTTTGAAGTAGAGGAGGTGCACACAACTGGGCTGGAACCAGCTAAATATCATTCAGGTTTTTTTTTTAATAATTTTTCCTGATTTTCATTAAAACAATTGTTTAATATAAAACTGTATAAATTGTAATCACAAAAACATTTAGTATTATACACGTAAATAAAGTTTTTATAACTAATCTAAAATTTAAGCTCTAAAATGTCATAAGTAATGTACGCATATGCAAAACAAATGATAAAGAATAATTTTGAACTGAACTCACTGCAATTTCAATATGCATGACGGCTTGTCTGTATTCAGCACATCACTGTGACTGACAGTCAGAAACTCATATAGCCCCAATAAAGGCACATTAGGGAGGTTTGACTGTATCAAATAATTATTTTAAATTCACAAAATTGATTATTAATAAAAATTTATTTATGATTTCAGTGATCGGAAATCAATCATTTCAATTACCATATCCATATGTATGATAATGTCGTCAACTTTGTAATAATATATGAATAAATTTTCTATAAAACCCATATGAGATAAATTTCTAAATATCAAATTCATATACATGCTATACATGTAGATGTAGTAATTAAAATGAATGAATTCCGATCATACGAATCATACATGAATTTTTATTGTCAATCAATTTTGTTTATTTGTTTATATATGTATAAATACTCACATTCATATGCCCTCTCGTACTGTGGATAGACTATGGACAATAAATAATCGAGCGTTAAAGATATGCTCACTGTGATTTTCTGCCACAACATAGTGCAAGCACAGTATCGTGATGTGACTCCCTTCTGCGTAAGTCCAAGTTATGCCGTGGACTTAACGAATTTACGACGTTACAATATATATTACAATAAATTTTTGCAATAGGTAAAATGTTTATTACTGTCAAGTTAAGATATTCTACGATCATAAAATATAGTGTATAATAATTGTAAGCTTGTGGTTATTTATGAATATCAGTGTCGTATAATTAGTAATACATGCTTGTATACGGAAATTACATTAATGCAGTGTAAATACTAGCCTTACAATAATCACATTATCTTAATAAAATAAAAAAACAAAAGATTTCGATCCAATCTACAATTTTCTGAATCGAATTATCAGTAACTTGATTCAAGGCAACTCATGATGGGAAGTGCTGATCTTTAATCGGTATAATGTCAACGTCGAAATGTCATTTTACTTATGTATGTATGGTAGCATGTTTACACATCCCAATAGCATTTGGTACACTCCACCAAAAGCTATACAGGGATTGACATCTGAATGCACTAGGTGCGTGATTGGTCCGCACACTTGGCTAATGGGGTATGTATACATGTATTTGGTGCTTCGTGTTACAATCGAATATTACATCTCCTCGATCTGCAGTGATTACTAATTACTGCATACTTAATATTGATCATATCAATTTGAAAACAGCGTCACAGTTATAAATACGATGTGATTCGGCGGTTAATTTAGTTTCAATTGCATGAGTTCTTTGATATGAGCCCAAATTTTTTTTTTCATTCGGACATAAATGTACATACATTTTTTTATATATATTTGAAGCAATTGAATCGTAGGAGGAACTAATGAATCATATAGAATTTAGTGTAATATTCAGCATGAAAATAAATATTGACCAGGTACATATACTCTCTCACTATTGGAACTTAATTGAAAAATAGACTAACAATAAAAATAGACATTCAGTATTATCGATAATTGGTAATTCATACCTTTAAATCTTCTAAAATCCATCATATTTTTATGGTTAAAATGTAATTTTTGACTGAAAAAAATATTATGTATATAAAAATAAAAGAAAAACAATTTCGCAGAAATATATGCGTGTATCATGTCTGGTGATTACCATTGAAATGTATATCATAGTACTCAAGTAAACACAGTTCATATCAGCTATGCAATATTTGTGTTATATGTAACGGAAAATTTATATGTTACATAGTGCTATACTTTTATTACATGTGTGTTCACTTAAATAAACCAGTATTTTATAACTATATTGCACTATTTCAATTATTATCAATTATTCTACAAACCCATGATAATGTTAGCTGAATGATAGACTGTAAGTAACGGAAAAAGCGATATAACTGCAAAATATATTTTTTCAATCTCGGTAAAAACGATCTTCTAGTGAGTACAGTCCTCTGTCGAGCCGATATTAACCAATTTGTATAACTGTCGACCATCGTCTTTATCGCATTTGTCATTGATCGATTCATCATATTTATCATTTTCTTTTTTTATACTGTTTCATATTCTGTCAAATACATATTTTCTAATGGCATCTCGAATTATGCCGATGAAATCGGTTGCAAATGACATAAAATTTTAGACATTTTCTAATAATGTATTTGCTTTACCCTTGTCATCTTGAGATCACAAATGTTTTTGTCCAACAGTTCCAGTTTTTCAGGTGTTTTATACGTTTGTTTTCAGTGAGTAAAATCAAATTTCTCTCACTAGTGACTAAATTTTATATAGTGGTAAAAATGATATTATAATCGAAAATTTGTTTTTCATCAACAACGTATCCATGACAACCAATCCACCGAACATGATAACCAAGATCTCAATGCTCGACATTTTTTCATAATTTTTTATACTCTTTTTTTATACTTTTTTTAAAGAAAAACTACAACTGTTGGACAAAACGTCGTATATCACACGTGAGTGAAATGCCATAATAAGCTCGTGAGAATAATTGTCACACTCGCGCAAGCGCTCGTGCGTCAAAAATCTCACTCGCTTATAATGACTTATTTCACTCACTTGTAATATAATCTACTATTTTATTAAATAATCGTAATTATTGTTTTCTTCAGTGTAATTTGTCGACTTATAATTATCGAACAAATGAAGTCAACCGAGAGTGTATTAGTCGATCGTCCCAGAGTCGACTGCACTCCACTAGAGAAACTTCAGCAAATTGAAGAAATGTACAGATTCTATTCTCCCCTTGGCATGTAATGACGTCTGGGAGATGTCATTGCTTTCATGTTTGATTATATTTTTTTTGTATATGGAGACTTTGGCATTTCCGAGACATCAAGAACTATATAGTTGAGCCAAATTAAATACTATTTTTCGAGTGCATCAACTTCTGTTTTATTTATATGTCATGGAGTCAATATAGGTTTTCACCCATGAACAATCACATGATAGCTTTTTTTAATGCATTACAATTCTGTTATTGATTCAGTGAGGAATATTTTTTTTTTAGAACATATATTAATAACTATCATCGTGAGTTATTTGTCAAACAATAATTTTATTGTCCCTCACAAATTAGATGCATGAAGGAGTTATAATTTGTTTAGATTAGTAGATGAATATTGCATCTTCAGTTTTATTTTTTTTTTCATATAAAAGAATCGCTTTTACTTTTATATTAAATTAGTGTAATTATATTGACCAAATAAATATTTATATATTATCATATAATCATTACCCATTCGTTTTTTTCTAATAGCACATGTAATTATATATCATTCACAACACAGAGTATCAAGAACTAGGTTCACTTCTCGTCAAATCTATTTGTTCCTATTGCGTTTGTATCATTTACTTGCAAATTTAGCAAAAAATGATGATCACATGAAAAGACTGAAGAAGTAGATTGTGCTCTTTAAACTCCCACGTAACTATGCACAACCAATCATTAAACAACCATGTATATCTGTGCATATAGCGAATATCACGAATGCTGGAAATCTGAACTTTTTTTTCGAACACTTTTTAGTTCTATTATAGCATTCTGTTATACTTTATAAAATAGCCTACATAATACAGTAATAGAAAAGCAAATTATACAAATTATCATTTTTTAGTTTGACAGTAGTAAAAATGCAAACAAAACAGTAGTGATATTTCTTCAATATTTATCAATACTTGCGTATGAAATATATTATGCGATTGACCCAATGTGATATGATACTTTGAATTTGAAAACCAACTTCTTAATATCTCCAAGATTATCATTTACATTAAAAAAATATCGCATAAAAAAGTGGTTCCCTCATCTTGGGTTTCAATTGATGTGTTATGATTATGTTTCAACACTGGAATTAGGTTTTATGAATATATATTTTAAAATATGCAAACAAGCACATTTTGGCATTTTATGATTTAACTTAGGCTTTCGATATATCTATATTAGTTTGTTATTAAATCTATTACTGTTTGTTATGTATCACTGCATATTCGAAAATGTGCAGATTTGTCATGGTTGCTTCTAGCAAGTTCAACACGTAAATTGATTAATGACAAATCAACTATAGCAATTGAGATTACTCATGGCAGATCAAAAAGATCTTTACGCTATTGAGATAATACTTTTCTTTTTTCTTTTTTAGTGTCTTGAATAAATGTTAAACAAATAATGTGGCATGAAAATGCATAGAAAAATCTGTCATGTAAAGCAGATTGACAGTTTTCTATACTTCACTCAAAATTCACGAGAGCGGTGCCATAATTTTACTGAGAAACTGCTATTAACATAAAACGAGTACAAAAACAAAGTTTTTAGTTTTTACGAATCAATTTAGTGCGGAGAACCTCGGTACCCTAATTTTCAATCATTCGGTTCACTTTTATATAAATTGTGACGTACGTATTCATATTAAGGTGGTCCGAAATAATAATGGATTTTTTTGCGCTCTTTATAGCCACAATGAAGTCTTTGAACCAAGATGAAAAGACCCTCCCAAAAAATAAATTTGGGAATTTAAATGCGAACGTACCGAAACTCGTCCCCCGATTCAGATCGATTTTTATTTTTCAATCCCCTGCCTGAAATGGTATGCTTAAATTTATCCCCGAGGAGTGTAGGTAAATTAAAATAAGCACCTAAACTCGTTCCCAATTATAAATTGAATACCTGATATCTTATATGAGATTTGTGATAGCTCCAAAAAAAAAAAAAATAATAATAATTTGAACAAATAATATTTTGATATTTAATATAAAATTGATCATAAATTCGTCCCCGAGTAGGTAGCAACCCAAAATCCTATTCTTGAATTCGTACCCATACTAAGCAGCTTTTATTAATTACGCAATTAAATTTGTCCTCGAGCAAGACATTATTATATTTGTTTTTTTTTTTTTTTTGCAACCGCACGATAATGTGGCTATTATTGTACTGAGGCGACACTGGAGAAATTCAACTTTATCTACATCGGCAATTATATTTTTTTTCCCTCCACCTGAGGAAAATCATTGAGTGAGTTAAATAGCTTGTCTATTCAGGTTCAAATTTGTTGCTTTAAAACCTCGATATGACCATTTTTCACTGAAATATGAGACTTTTAACGAAAAAGGCTCAAATTCAAAAAGTTCCTAATTCCACTTTTAGATTCGCGCTTAATTAACTCGTATACAATTACTCTTATTTGTCAACACAAATATTTATTAAAAATTTGGAGAATTATTGGTAACAAATATCACATTTTAGAAAAAAAAAATGACGTGTCCAATTATTACACGTGGTTGACGTGAAACTTCTATGTTGTTAATTGTTATGAGAATATTCTTAAAAAATTTTCCATATAAACAACCCCGTCCACTATTCGTAAAATTGAAGCATATTTGCAAAGTTACTAGACTAATATGTTACAACTTTTCTCCAAATTTCTTTACAAACAAATGAATATTGTACATAAATTCAATGCTCAAGAAACAAAATAATTATTTTCCCCTCGAGTCTGTTTGTAAGAAATATTTAGAATTATTGTTGAAAACGCGAGATAATATGAAATTATTCTACCTTATAACTCACGGACATGTAAACTAATGCTTTTATGTTATATTAGTATACCTGCAATCTATTTGTTTTCAATTATTGCATTCATTATGATAATTGTTTATGACTTCTTTGGGCCCAGCAGCGTTAAAAATGGAATGAATTTTCATGAAATCTGTAATTGGTTAGTAAAGTTATTTATTAACGAAATTGCTGTAGTCGAAAGTTTCTATGCATACAAAAATGATGGTTTGTTAAAATTTGGCCTGGTAATCAGTGTAATTGAAAGACGTCATGAAGTTTCTGAACATTATGCATACGTGAATTCCAAATATGTCGCAAAATACTCAAAGTGTGTGCATATATTTTAATGAAAGCCTTGGTATTTACAAGAATACATGTGAATTTTACTAATTAGTTTAGATTGATTGTTTACTTTTTCTTTCAAACTGATGAGGACAAATTCAGCCTTTAAAATATATACACAAACGCGGGAAAAATCAAGTCATCAAGATCTATAATCATTATATTCAATCAGTTATGACTCCGTCAGTTCACTATTTCTATTCGTTACGATGACAACAAGTTCACGCAATTCAAGTATTCCAAGAAAAGAATCACTGAGCCAATCGAACTCAGAGTCGTAAAATGAACTCAAATAACATTAAAGAACAATAGTAATAACGCAAAAAAAGCACACTAAGTTCTCACATACTTCGTATTCTTCGATGATTATTCGAGTAAATAAGTGAAATAAAAGGCAATAAGTTCAAAAGTGTATCATTTGTAACCATTAATTTAAACGTGTTTTCATCAATAAAATGGGTAAATCATTAATTGTTCTTAAATAAAACATCATTATTCATTTTTAACATCGTTGCACTTCAGCTGCGCATAACAGTGGCGGGCAACGATCCCCTACCTCAAATAAAATATTTTAAAATTAGTTTTAACGACCAAAAATTACATCCAGGACATAACAGCGTGTTTTACGTATCTTATTGAATTTATCTTTAAGAATAAGAATATACTTTGACAATATAAATATAAACAAAAAGATTCCCCAAACGTTTACATTCAGAGTCTACTTATAGATGCGTTTACATTTTGCTGAGGTAGCACGGTCGAAATTAACGTTAAGGGGACCTTCCGGTCTAGCGAACGAAAATTCGATAGATTTTTAATATTTTTTGTTGTTATGAACAAAATCAACAATGCTATTCAAACTTTGTAAATATATTTTATCATTTATAATCTTCACAAAAATTTAAAAAAAAATAAAAAAAAAAATTATTATTTGTTTATAAGACACTATACTTTCGAAATATAGAAGAAAAAAAAATCAATTTTTCGAAAATTCTAGACTAGAAGGTCCCCTTAAAGTTAAGTTCCTATTTGACATTATTGAAAAATCTAATTTAATGGATCATATAATATATAATAATTTTTGACGAAATAAATTACTTTTGGTACTAGTTCGGTTAACTGATGATAGAGATAATCACTTTAAATGAGTTATCGAAGCTGTATGAAAGGAGCGGCGCGGTTAGATTCGTAGGCCTCACCAACATTCAGAATATTACAATGCCCTATGCCTAATCAATCTTTTTCAGTTGGTAATTTAACTTGACCAATTTAACTCTCCAAATATTTTTATTGATATGACATAGCTTTCATTCAGTTTTTTTTATGTCAATCATAATCGTTACAAAATACTATGAATACTTTTCGATAATAGTGTTTAACATTCACAATATTCGATTCTCGCGTCAAGAAATCGCCATTTTTCAACCTAATAGAGAAAAAATTTTTTTTATCAGACAAATCACGCCAACTCATTTTTCTCATTAAATTTCTTAAGAACTTTAATTAAGAATTTTATCAAATTTCTTAAATCGCTGTCCAAAAGAATATAAAATAGCGAAGTGTATTTTGTTTCCATAGCTGAATCATCTCACTTTTACAATAGACGAAGGTGCATACCATGAGGGTCAATTTTTGTATCCTATTTATGTGATTCTCAACTTTGAATCTAAGTATCAAAAACACGATATTATGAAAAAACTTGTAGAACTGTGAGGAAGTGCCGGAAAATTCGGATAGATGCGGAAATTTTCACAATTCATTTCACGTTATTGTTTCCGAGGAGTTCGAAGAAAATGTAATTTTCAGAAACTTGATTAACTTCAAAAACTCATCTATTTTCTCATAGATGTTCTGAATTACTGTTAAAATAGGCAAGAACGCGACGTTATCCGGAGTTATTTATGATAAAATCGATATGTTTTTCCGGAAAGATGAGAAAAATTTTCACCAGGGTAAATCTATCTAATCTGCATAAATCTGTGAAACGACTTCAAAATTATACTATGTGTAGGCAGTTGATTTTTAGAATGTAATATTCTCTTTAAGTAACAGCGAATATTACAATAAAAAGACAAAAAAAAATAATAATACATATATGTACACCAAAATAAAGGAGGCTCCAAACCAGTCCTGTGAAGTTGGCACCCCCAAATGCAAATTTTGCAATTTTTTTTGTACGATTCGTTTGTCCATCGTAGGACCACGTTTGTCCACCCAAAAGATTATTTTGTCCAATTATAAAAAACTGACATAATTTGTGTTTACGCATTCCCGTTGCATCGAAGAGTGATAATGGCCCCGAGTCGAAATTTTGTACCTACATTAGACCTTTCTGCTCCTTACTGTACCTCAATTATTCCTCGTCAATCCTAAATAGTGACTTCCCAATATCTTTTATATCCTTCATATCCATTTGAACCTCAATAACTCCTTTGTTTTCCTAACTTGTCCTTTTTTATACCTCTATTATCATCCATGTAAGTACAAAAAGGTACAAATTACGAATTACCAAATCTACTCCTCATTTGTTTCATTATAAAGTCATCGGCAAGATTCGACTATTGCATACTACAGCCACGTAGTGACAAAAGACAATAGACTGCACCAAACGCGGCTGACGCCGGTCGGCCAATGTTACACATGTGTTTCATTTTATTGTCGGGTCATACGTTCCATTGCGGTTTGTTAAATATAATATTATATTCATAAATGAAAATGGTGAAACCATATAAATTTCGATATGTACTCAAATGATACATAAATACTGCTTTTAAAGTGTTGTGAAGAAACATTATTAAATAAAAATATTCTGTACATAGAAGCCGTGACGTTAGTGTGCTGACAAGCTCGAATTACAAAAAAAAATTCCAATGTTTCGGTGAAAATTTCGGAGATAATATGTGTATAAATGTGAGCATATTATCAAATCATGTATGAGCAATAATAATTTAAAAAAAATAAAGTGCATATGATTAATATATGAATTGGATGTAAGTAATTAATACATTGATTAAACAAATATATTAATTCATGTTTCTTTGGTAAGGTTCCAGAGTTATACCTTTATTTTGGATACATACTTACTATACGATATATTGTTTAATAAATTATAAATAAAAAATACGATATAACCTATCTCTTCCCTTTCTCATACAATTTTTACATGTCTGTTATACATGTAAAAAAATATATATAATAACGGAGGCATTAACTGAACATGACTTTAGAGGTCTAAATTAGGTATATATCGAAAAATCGTTATACCTCTCTTATACCTTAAAGTGGAAGAAATCGAAATATCTGCCACTTTTAAGGTCTTAAAAAGGACTAAAATTAAATGGCTCAAGTCTTTACTTATACCTTCAATTCCTACAAAACGAGCTATATGCAGGTCAAAAGTAGAAACAAAATTTCGACTCGGAGGGTGAGAAGCTAATTCGTATTCAATGAATTTTTCAAGTTCATCTTCAAATGTCTTGTTGTTAGTAATATTGATTTTCAATTTACCTTGTGTCTACATTTTGTAGCAATTTTTCTAAATACTGAAATTTTTTAAATTATTGAAGAATTTTCGAAATTTTTAATATATTGAAAAATTAATAATAATCAACCTGGGATTGGACAAATCAAACTAATGGCTGGTCAAACCTGGTTCTACGATGGACAAACGAATCGTGCACAAAAAATTGCAAAATTTGCATTTGGAGGTGCCAACTTTACACTTTCGCAAATTTTAGATGTTAAATAATAATTAATCTGGGGTTGGACAAATCAAACTAATGGCTGGACAAATCTGGTCCTACGATGGACAAACGAATCGTGCAAAAAAAAATTGAAAAATTCGCATTTGGAGGTGCCAACTTCACAAAGCTCTCCAAACCTCATATGACCGGTTCTATAGGACGGCCGAGTGAGAGAAACTCAGTTTCCTACTGCATACGATATTTCGACTTAGAATACGCAGCTGTCTACTGGGCACCAACACTAGAGTGGTGGTTGTGTAAATGAGTAGATCTTTACTACACACCCATTCCTAAGTAAGAGGATGCGCTGTGAGCTACCGCGGCACAGATATGCAAAGCGATGTGATGATGATGGAAGACAAGCCACAAGTGTCCAGTAGCTATACTCGTGGCATTTGATACAATCCTAGAAACGACGAAGATCGTAACAGCTCTTCTTATTCTGTTTGTATTTGGGTGAATAATGCGCAGTCAGCTATATTTGAGATATTTTCATCCTACTTGTGTCCATCGTTAGAGAACTATTGTATGAAAGTCACTTATTTTATATCATTATGAAATATTTTAAATTAGAATTATACACAATTGTGATTAGTTTCAAGCGAAATAAAAGGATACCCCATCCAGCTCAAAATTTTTATACTCCTTTAAATATTCTAGTAATCAATTAAATATCCTATTACTCTCATCGGCCTATCAATACTAGATTGAATATGGAAATAACCTCTATAAATTTAGAATCGAACTTATTTTGATGCTTTTTACACTCAACACAATATTATCTTATTTTATTTCATAATAAATTCAGACATAGAACCACCATAACATTTACAACTCTATTATGGGTAATATCAACTCTTATTTTCATCCCATTCAAGATCTCGTGTAATCATATGATTTCCTCACGACAGTGTACCTATTGTTTTATGCTATGCTTATTCTGAAATAGTTCCGTGATTAATGAAAAATTTTTGTCATTTCCTGGTAATAAAACAAGATATAATCAGCTTATATATGTCCGCCATACGTATTTGCATTGAGAATCATAGAAGTTATTGTTGCTATATGAGTTGTTTATAAACTGTCATTTATTCCCAATCACTTGATTTTGCATTAGAGGGAATTATGAATATCCATAATTACATATAAATACATAGGGAATTATGGATATTCATAATTCCCTCTACTATCAATAATAACCCAAGATAGTTATGATACTCTTTATGAGTTGCGTAGCCATGATGATGTAAGCTGATAATATCACGATCAGGAATAAAAATTATAATTCAGTGATAATTAAGAGTTGAGTGATTAGAAAACATGAAAATGTACATAAACGACTATTTTCATACAATTTATTGGTACATAAATTTTTTAATCAATATAAAAAAATAAGTTTTATTCTGAAGAAAATTTCAATATGTTAATGCCATAACCTCACTAGAGAAAAGATGCGAAAATTCTGGTAATTGGCAGTAAATACTGCATTAATACCTAAAATGTATTCAATGTTTAATGTTATTTTATGGTTGAAGTTATATTATTTTTCCAACTGATGAAAATGAATTGGATAAAATGCTCATAATTGATAACGGAAGTGTACATAATACAAAATCAAGTGAAATATTATCAACTGAAGTAATTAATAAAATAATTGCATTGGCAGAATATTTCAAATTATTGAAGAGTATTATAATAATTTGCGTAAAATATGGACGCTATCTATGCATGTATACTATCATGTATCTAAAATACATTTCATTTAAAACATTTTTCGTTCCTAGACTGCTTATAAAACAGGGATGGGAAGAATAAAAGAAGCACGAATGTAACTGATCCAGTCGAAAATCAGGATCGCAGGGGTTTATGTCGGTTTATTTCCAGATTTTTCTTTGCACCTTACAATGGAAGATTCGGCAATATGTGTTTACTTGAAGGACGTTTTGACGAAGATTTGTATTTAGTATTGAAATATTCCTAAACTACCTTTCTTGTTTTTGAAGAATCACATTAAACGTCAATGTGGATAAAGTAGCATAAAAGTTTCGACTAAGGGTAGTACCTACATAAAACTTTAAAAAAAAAGAAATGAGTGTAAATTTTTTAAACGGATACATATTGGATCCCAAAAATATACGAGACATATCATAATACCGCTTTCATACCGAAAATATACGAGAATCATAAAATGCCGTTCTCATACTAAAATTATACTGATGTCATATTAAAAGTAGACCATGTTAAACGTATTTTCAGTAGATGATAGCACCAAATAACATATTTGTTTAGCTAGTTGCGCGAGAGGAAAGCAATAAAATTATTGAAATTATTTTGAGTATTTCTCGGAAATCGCTGATAATGCGTAACCAGAATTTCCTGATCGGTTTCAACTTTTGCAATATGCATATAAATATAGTCTAGGAATTATTGAGATGAAAAATAGAGTCTTTATGTAGTCTCTACAGAGTTTTTGGCATCCGTGGAGTACAAACCTCTGCAAGATTCTCTAGTGTCTTTCTCAGTCTTTAATATCCTAATGAGTCTTTCAATTTTATCAGAGTTGAATATTTTTTTATTTTGAGAATAATTGTCGTCGGCTGACTTGCCAGGGTTCAATATTAAAGGCTCATCGCTGAGAGTACTCGTTCGACCAACGATTAAAAAAACAACCTTACAAAGGGTAATGGAGCATCTTTTAGATCTAATTAGTCACCAACATCACTTTTGGGGATGGCTTTGTTTTACATCGAGACTTCATTCTGGCTGGTAGAGCGAAAAAAATTTTTTTTTCTGGATCACCCAAATTTATGTGTATGAATACTGCAGGAACTTAGCTCGTTCATATTACATTTGCATGAGTATAATTAACTCACATAACAAAAATACCAATTCAATTTAACAAACTTAATATCTTACTAATAATACCAATCCAAATTAACTTAACAAAATACAAATATTTCGTAATTTAAATACCTATGCATAGTAAAATTCCAACATTCAAAATGAAAGCATATTTTCTTAATTATAAATTACAGTTAAATTCCTCATAAGCTATGGAATCACGATCGAAATGAGACTGGAATGTACTTCGCTAATCACTGGATTCTTACATTAATTTCATTTTTTCAAATTATCATCGAAAGATTCATCTGCTCAAGGATATTATACTCATACGACTACCAATTATATCTTTGGGAGCAATTTACCGAAATGAAATATTAAATGCTTAAATTGATTCACAACAAAGAATTCGCTTAGTTTTTATAGATTTAAACCTGACTATGTGAGAGAATTGTGACTGAATCATTTTTGCAGTTATACTTCATCATTGGTGAATGAATTTTTATGATGTGCATGCATACTGTCACATGACAGCTGGTTAAAAGCATGAAAATAGTTTTATCTAAGCTATTTATCGCTAATTATATTTACTTGTGCAACTATTTTATATTTCATCATAGTCTTCTGCTCTGGAGAATCGAATTAGTAGTTGTTTAAACATAATATAAGGCTTTTGAGTGAATAGAATGTTGTGCATCTCGGGAGGAATGTCGGTGTTTTGTGTGAAGTTAGCCGAGTGAAGCAAGAGTGACAATCACAGAAGCCAAAAACACATTCTTTCCGTGGCAGACACGATATTGTCTTCAATACTTGAACGAAAATGCGACTTCGAGTGTCGCCGGGTGCAAACAATTAGAGACATTCGAGAAACGACAGCAACAATACGTAACTGCTATGAAAGTGCAGATTGACACTAAGTGCTACCAATTTAAAAATGTCTATGTAAGTTGGTATGAAACAAAAAAGTGGATAAAAATGTGAAATTCACGTTCTCTGATTGACCGATTGTTTTTCTTCTGATGTCATATTATTCTTTACCGAAGAACAGAAATAATACAGTTTTCCTGCCGGTAGAAAAACACTCATATTATTTGCGAAAATGACGCGAGAAAAGCCTCCATTTTTAGGCACGTATTGAGAAAATTTTGTAAAACCTTTATAAAGAATTTCGAAATATACGAATGTTTTGTTACATTACGAATCAGAATCTTTCGGAACGATGCGAGTGATTTATGACGAAATATTTTTATATAACTTATGAGGAATTTAACTGCATATCAAATGATGTTATCCACGATTTCAAGACAAAAGAAAACTCATGAGTTAATGTGGATCTGCATTTAGAACTTTAATCAAAATATGCATATTGTTCAATTTTTTGATTGAATTTTAGTCATCATTTGCTCGTCAGTTTCTCGATAGTAAAAATGTCACCCGGTCATCGTGCCAAACGTAGACTGTCAGTTTTACTTTTGTTTTCTTCTCATATCTTTGATTTTTCTTCATTTTTTACAAATAGTTTTGCGTTATTAAGACAATTTCGATTGTTGAAAAAAAGCCACTGGCATATGTTATGATTTTTTTTCAAATTCTTTGGTAAAATATGAGTGTACTTACGTATATGCATATGCTTTACGGTGATCAGTAGCATAAAATTGACTAAAACCTTCTAAGCTAATGACCGTTAGAGGCGTTTCTGTGATACAACGCTGCTGTTGTTCAGATGTGCTGTAGTATGGTTGTTGAAGTTTACATCATGGTGAATACACTCCGTTCTCTCGTCAAAAAAACCAGGATTGAGAATAATATTTGGTACTAGTTCAATTACTTCTTGTTCCTCCAGCTGCGCTGCAATTTTTTGGCGGAGCGAATTAAATTTTATTTGCCCATATCATGAGATATATTAGCTAGCTTCTACCCTTTCTCTTTTACTAATTACCAACCTTTGTGTTCTTTGTTTTTTTTCAATTATAGCTGGGTGTATGCATCAAATGTATTTCGCGAGAACAAATAAAAAAATTTGTTAGGTTTTTTTTATTTTTTTCTTGTTTATTATCAATAGATTCATGACAGTATTTTAGATGTATTTATAGTTCAAGAGCCAGGTATTTCCATTTTGCAAAATATACTAATGCGATTTTATCACTGAGAATAGTTTATAAGAGTTCTCTGAGCATAAATCCAGAATGGTAACGTATGATGACCAGCTTTTGTCGGCCTCTTGAAAAATGTCTTTTTCCAAATATCTTCTAAACAAAGCATTCTACATCAAAGACAATATAACCTCTTTTAGATTGGTTTGAATTTTCTACTATTTTTTTTTTACTCATTTATGCAAGACTTATATTGTATAACAATTTTTGTGAATAAGATTCTGCAAAACTTCTTAGTGATGATTGGTTATATACCTTGCAAACAATCATTATCAAACTTGTGGAGTATAAAAATATCTATAAACTTGAATAAAATTTTTTCTGTGAAAGTGATAGTTTCAAAAATGCAGTGCGGTAAACATCGGGGAAAAATGTACAACGGTGTTACAATATCTCCAGATAATCAGAGCGAAATCACCGAAAACTCTAGTCAAATAGTTGCTATGTATGTGAAAATCATTAGATAATCCCAACCTTAAAGGGAATATTAATATATTATTCATCGGACTATATCTCCTTAAACTATTTTCGGTCATAAAATCGCTTAAATACATAAAGTACATGATTGCTTCAAAAAATCTTATGTATTCCTATTAATTCTCACTATTGCGAGTAAAACATCTAGATATATTTTGATTGACCGTCATTTTATATTTTTAAGACTAATAGGTTTTCCATAGGTCCGTTTTCACGCTCATGCGATTTGTGTAAATTGACTTGTGCATGCCAATTTGCACAAGGGATTTGTAGCATGAAAACCAAAATCGATCACCACAAAAATCAGAAAGTTTGACTCGAGTAAAATCTTCTCGGTTGAATAATTTGCATGTATTGAAAAACAATTGCACGTACTTTTAACTTTTTAATAACTCAAACACCAGTTAATGCTAATAATTCGTGGTCATGATTCATCGTTGAGTTTTGCTCAGACAAAATGACACTCTTAAATGTATTGTCAAAAAAATGTCGCAAATTAAACGGACCGTCAAGATAGATACAGAAATCAAGTTCTATTTGCGAAAATTAGCATGCCTAAAGTGATTCGTATACAAATTGTATACAAATTGCATGAGCGTGAAAACGGACCTTAACCAAGATTCTTTAGCATTTTGAACCTACATTTTTTTTATCCGGCTTCTGGACTATTATACGATTTATTTGATGAAATAAATTAGCACTACACCCAACAAAAAAAATATGCTCACACTTATCTATCATTTAAATTACTTAGCTAATGATTCATTTTGCAGCACATTATTATCTATCATCATCAACGTTTCAATGTTGTAATGTAATGTAATATCTATAAGAAGGCACCTTCTGTTTGCCTTTCATATTTTTATTCCATATAATAGTTTAGGAACAAACACTCCGAATATCGTTAACATTAATATGTAAGTAATGTTTGAAAGAAAATGGAAGAAAAACACTAACATAACTTTGTGTCGGATAATGAAATATTGTGCCAAATTTAATATGCAATAGAAAAGTGAAACTGTTTCATACAGTTTCGATGGAAAATATTTATATGCAGTTATAAATCTGAAGCGCTTTCAACTAGGTAATTGTTAATGAGAAATATTAGATTATGTAGATTCATGAGAAAATTCTCACAACATTAATAAATCAGTTTGATAAGCTAAAGTTAAAACTAAGTAGGAGAACGCTCATGTGCTTTCATTATAACTTTTCTCAATTATCATTCATGCAGTAATGGTAATTATCTACTAAGAAGTTATTCCATGATTTTTACGCATGTTCATGAATTATTATATCTACAAGTAAAGCAAATTAGGCATGAAAGAGATAGAGTAGAAGCGGGAAGCTCATGTTATTAAGTTCCAAGGTAATGCTTACAGGGTGCCTGGCACTCACGGTAGAGGAGGTAGCATGTACCTAAGCCAAGAACCATTAGTGTTCCCATAACAATCCCTACCGCTGCCACCCAAATACGGGTATCAAAATTTTCAACGCCGGTTAAAAGATGTTTGGCGAGTTCTGGAATTATTTGTTTTTTTGTTTATTTCATCATTCATCATATTTTAAAAAAGTCTATTTGAATATTCTCTAACGTAAGTTTTATAGCTGTGAAAATTAAAACTTCAATCCTCTGATACTCTTTTTTTTTCAAGTTGAAAACATACAATTACAATTATATAATCACTTTTACCAAATTTATTGACATACCTAATTCTTCGATAATATGATGCGTATGACCCTCTACTTCTACGATATTACCACGCCCAAGTTTATTCGTCGCCCAAACTCGAAACACATATGTTGTATTAGGATCCAAGTGATATACATCTATTTGTCTCTGAAAATAGACAACAGGAAATTTAGAAAAAATAAATTGGAGAACTTGGTTGTTTACATTATAATTTGATCAATGTAGATACAAGCGTTATTATCACTATAAATGAATTGTCATTATAAAATAAATACGAACAGAGTTTGGTGGAATGTGCGTCGGCATAATAGGTTTCCAGTTCTCAGGCTCCTCTTCAGCTTTTGGTTTGAGGCGATACTCTGCAGTGAAGTCAATTATAGGATAACCGCCAGTTCCAGTTACTTCCCACAAAATATTAGCTAAAATTGTGGACGGTTTAACCCAAACATTATGAAGTGCTGGCGGTGCCGCTAAAAATCCAAATATTCCAAGGCAACTGATTTCTGATATTTATAGTAAATATTCTAATGTTTCTCTTTTAAATAATCTTACTCTTGACTTGAATATTTATTTTTGTTTTTACAGCGTCAACATCATTATCTATTGTACAGAAATAGTTCCCAGCATCGTCCACACTCACATTCACCAATTCCAAGGCTTTGTTTGGTTCAATTTTCATTCTTTGTATTTGTCCGTCTTTTCTTCCTTCACGTACCCACATGACGTTAGAATTGAGAGAAGATTGTGAAATATCGTGAGTTGTGCATGCTACAGTTAGATTTTGTCCAACATCTACTTCAACAATTCTCACTGGTACCATTCCCAAAACCTCTTGCCATCCTCAAATTGAAATAGATTAGTACATGTATAATTATTTTTGCATTAAATTTGAATCTGCGATTTCTGAGTTTATTGAACTACAGTAATTATGATTGAAATGCTCAAATATCATAGTTATATCTATAACTTAATATCTTAAACTACAATATGCATATTTATAGCTAGAATGAAAATAATACAATCATGAATATGCCAAGAAAAATATACCGACATCACTTATCATTGATTTTGTTTTGCATTCAAAAATAGTTCATACAAACAAAAACATCTTGAAAATCAAATAGATATAACGTACTGAGACAAATGGTACACTTTAAATGGATAGATATATTACAAAGAATTTACGCTCATGTATTTTTCAATATATCTACGCCTACCTGGCAGTATGGATAGCAGTAGCAGTAAAATAACTCCGTGCGCCACCATCCTCCCATATTTTGAAAGACTAACTCGTATTTGGTGTTTCTAGATTCAATTGTCTTTAAAAATTAAGATAATTACCCATGACCTCTCATTTATAATACACATAATTGAATAGTAATTGTTGCAATCATGACTGTGAAATACCATATATGTAATACTCCTATATTGATAGTCGGGACAGGGAGAGTGACTTAAACATCACGGTGCAGACATATATGCGTCTGTCTCACTTATTATACTTTGAGTCTAGTGCGCATGACCGAGAATGAATCATGCGTATTAGAGTTTCAATTCATAGATGAAATACTTTGCAAATAAAATAACGTCATTTGCATGTGGAATAACGTCAGTTTCATTAACAAAATTTAGTTTTCTATCAATATTTTGATTGATTTATTTAATACAAGTTAATATTAAATTTTTATTCTATACGTTAAGCATTAATAATTCGTAAGAATAAAAATATTAAGTGTTTACGAGTATAATTTAACTCACGTGTACATGAAGTGTATTCATTAAGAGGTTATTAAAACTTTTTTTTTTTAACCACATACTAATTTCATTATTTGTTTATACAAATATTTGATACATAATTCGAATAATAAGTGTCTGTGAGTGTAATCTTGAGCATCAAATTAAAAAAATGGACTTAACATGCTATATTTGCCGACGTAAAACATCAAAAGGTGATAGAATTTCATTACACAAGTAAGTTTAATTCGACTACAGCCCTTATGGATGGCCCATGAAATAATAATATATACATATATATCTTATTGAGATATTCAATGTTACGTATTATTTTCAAATAGGTTTCCAAAAAATCCGATACTGAGAAATAAGTGGATAACAGCTTGTGATTTATCGCCCTCCGATAATCTAACATATATTTACATTTGCCCATTACATTTCAATGCTTGATGTAGATAGGGGAAATCAATTTCAAACAAGATGTACCTCAAGATCAAACGCAGTTCCATCAATTGGTATGCCAAATACAATTTCGTCTAGTAATAATTAAAATACGAATATTATGAATATGGATGCTCGAAATAAAAATACTCCAAATACTGAGAGCAAAAAAATTGTAAAAAATGATACACTGGACATGATCTGTACGATTGAAAATGTCAGTGAATCAAATAATATAGCAGTAAATGTCAACACATCTGGTAATGTAATTCTTCATGCCAATTCAATGGTAATGGTGCATGGTACCGCCAATAAATTAACAAATAAACATATCAATTATTGCAATTCCAAAATGAATGGAAAACTGGCGATGCAAACATTGAGTAACAGTGTATACACTGTTCTCTACTTTTTTTACAAAAAATCGATGATGACGAGGTACAACAAGTATTTGCGAAATCTCAGGCCACTGCTATTTTTTGTAAAACATTTAATGACATGAGTGACATGTTAAATTGTAAAAATATCCGAAAAGAATGTTTTTATTAGACAAAAATATACAAAACTTGTGTTATTCAAACATGAATAACTATTGTAATGTATAATGTTTTTTACTGTTATAGGTAAATAATAAATTATTTTTGTTAAATATTATATTATTTAATATTATATTTCATGCCTCAGCCTATTAGGTTGTAATCTTGATGTAATTTTAATATTATTAATAGTAGAATATGTAAAAAGTTCTCCCGAGCTTTGATAATACTTATAAATTATTTCTTTGAACATTTGTTGTCTTTATGAAATTTGACTCTAAAATATTTATTTATAATTAAACAATTGAACATCTATTTTTTTTTCATAATTTTATTTGCTTAATTTATTTTAATTTGAAAATATTCATATTAGTTACATATATAAAAAAATTATATAAATATAAATTCATTAAAAAAAAAAAAAAAATTTGAACGCACGACCTCCCGCGGCTTGCCCTTTCTACTTGCTATTTACACATGCGATGCTTGCGCACGACGCACCAAGTAAAAAGAACGAGCAAGAAGTAGTCATTGGCTGTCTCACTTCATCGACCACGCTTCCACTTACGGTGACTAGCAATATTCGCTGTGAGATTCCCGTGGGAAGGGATATCTAAAAATTCAACAGCGCTCATGGTGGCGGCAGGCCGCATAACTATGATCGAATGTATTGAATTTATACATAGATTAATACCATAAACTGTCCTTGTAACCAAATTTAATCTCGAAAAATACGTCAAAAAAAAATATTTTGTACAAAAAGTGTAAATCTCGATCTGCTTTAGCCTATATGAATTTTAAAGTTACTACTATTTTTTATTTGAATAATAAAAACGTATGTATTTTATGAATGTGCGAATGGAGCAGTAAAGATGCAGTAGACGAGAAAGGAGCATAAAAGACATCAGTAATCAATAAATTGTTCTAAGCATGTCTCGATATTAAGAATCATTTTTTCTTTCAATTCTTGTTTTTCAATTTCATCCAACAATGAAGATATAAGACCTTTTACCGCAAACTCTACTCTATCTTGAGCTTTTACGTATAAAACTTGCTGCAGGTGAGATGGTCTTGTTAATTCATGTAACTGAAGAGGAGGTGTAGATGGTTGACTAGGTGCTGTATCTGGGAACATCTCATAAAAATATTTTCCTTCACAATATTTTGTTTGGGCGAGTTTTTTAGCACTTGGTTTATCCCATTGCTGTTCCTCGTTCGTTTTTGTTATACTTCACTCATTATTTATAAAAAAGATTAAAGCAGCTACGTGTGTGCATTTCAAACTTTGGTTGTAGACACAGTTGCAATTGATTTTTACAACTTTGCTATTACCATTGATCCATAATTTTGTGGTGTATGGTGCAGGAGAAACAAACGTTTGGCGTATGATTTTAAATTCTATTAAATAACTATTGTTATATTGTTCCGATGCTTGACTACTTGGAGAACTCGACCCGCTTCTGCAAGAGCTTTCACTTTTTTGGGAGTCTCTGGTTGGAATTGGATGTAATGTGTAATTTTTGCAAACCCTGTTTTAATTAGGATATCCATTATAGTACCTAAAATAGTGATAAAATAAATATTTTCATTTGACATATAATAAAACAAAATAAATACTCATTATAAAGCATATTGAGTATTTATATATGATTTCATTATTATAGTATTTATAATGATTAATAAATCATTAATTATTTGATTAAAATATAACAATAAACAAAAAACAACATTCTCAATTTTAACAGATTAAATACAAATAACCTCAAACCTCAAAACATTCGTAATCATTAGTACGTCATTTCTAGCAATTATTTTTCACTTTTTGTAAATAAACATTAAACATCCTGTTGTTTTCAATGCTGTTGATGGTTACTGTTTAGACATAGCTTATCCGCGAGAGGTCAGGACATGTATATCTCACAGCGAATAGGAGTATTGGGATTTTACCTAAGTCATGCGACACTAGCGGATTTTCGCGCGAACTAAACTTAAGATACAGTCTCGTAAAGA
>JAQQBS010000003.1:1258677-1276496 GCA_030347275.1 Microctonus aethiopoides | reverse complement strand
TACCTCTCTAGAATAATATTAATTAACTTATATAAATCTTCAATGTTTAAAGAATATATTTCTAATCTTAAGAAATATTTACTCTAAAACACCAAATTACACCTTAATCAGTCGAGACGTTGCCAGGTCGAGTGAAGCAACGCACTAGGTCAATTTCTGTGTTTATGCGCATGAAAGGTGGGGCAAAAGAGCGCACTGCTGGTCAACTAATTCTTATAGTATAAATGGATAATTTACATAGGGAAAACGCATTCGTAGATTGAGAACGACTGGTCTTTGGGAACGTCCTTAAATACAATAACCTCGCATTTCGAAATCTGTCTTTATTTCAATATAAAATGGAATAATATAGAATTTCGCTTATTTTATGTAAAAGTAACTTTATATTTTAGAAATATCTATTTTTTAGCTGAATTCGAGAATCAATTATTGCAAATTCTTTTCATTTTCAAGAAACGATGGAAAATGCTGACGAAAAATATTCAAAACTAAGGCAAATTTAGTCTTTAAAAACAAACGCTCAATGAGCCTCGCGAGTTCACTGTTATCATCGCACACGACCAGTCACGACTAAGTCAGTTACTATTGTCCACGATAACTACAATTCAATTTCTATTACTCTGTAGCCCTGTGTTGGGTGATCCGTTTGCCGGTTTTGGCAGGTATTCGTTCAGATATTTCGTAGCCCCGAGGGGTGATCCGTTGGCCGGTTTCTGGCTGTTTATTATTTAGTTAATACGAGTTATCAACTGGCAAAGTGCATCTATAAAAGATTCTTAGAGACAATTATAAACAAGTCGTCAAGTGAATTCAAGTATTAATAAATAGACAATAAAATTCAAGTTCAATAAATACAGAAAACAAAGTATCGAGTTCAGCACCGTATCTCATAAGTGAAAGTATAGACAATAAGTTAAAAGTGTAACTATTTGTAACATTTTAAGTGTTTCGAAATTAATAAATATCAACTAAATTTACAAGTGTTCCCGAATAAAAACATCCTTTATTCATTTGAACCATCCTTGTACTTCACCTGCGCATAGCAGTGGCGGGCAACGATCCCTCACAAAAATAAATATTTTAAAACTCGTCTCCGCGTCCAAATTACATCCAGGACATAACAAACCATATTCATTAGACTTGTCAATACTGACTTTCATGATTATTACTCTTGACTTTTTCCTAAATATTGCTATGATTATACTTATAATAATGCTATAGTTATTTATGTATGATCAAGGGAATTATGAGAGTCTTAATTACCGAGGGCAAAAATTTTCGTTCGGTAGATAGAAATTGCCCGAGGTAATTGAAACCCAATAATTCCCGTGATATATAAATAATTTTATTTCTGGTCAGGATATAATCAGCTTATATCGTCCGCCATACGCATTTGCATTGAGAATCATAGAAGTTATGGTTGCTATATGACTTCTTATAAACTGTCATTTGTTCTCAATAGCTTCATTTTGTATTAGAGAGAATTATGGATATTCATAATTCCCTCTACTGTCAATAATATCTCAAAAGAGCTATGACACTCTTTATTAGTCTCGTTACCATGGCTACATAACCTGGCAATATCACGGTCAAAAATAAAATAATATACGTGTTAAATATTCTACTCTTGAAAAAACAGAATTCAATCCTAATCATGTTTCACTAATAATATTTTTTAATAAAATATTTTTTTGGCATATAGGTTGTTCCCCAGCTCGTCTATCTTAACAATAAGTCTACCGAAACAATTTTTGATATTTTTCTACTTTTGAGTTAACTTTAATGTTTCAGACATTGGCATGACAGCTTTCAATCGGTTGTCAAGTTTTTTTTTGTTTTATTAACTTTCTTTCATAACGTACTATTTTTGAAATTTGTGTCATTAACTTTTTTTTATTACATACTATTTTCAACATTGTTATTTTCCAATGTCAATTTATTCATGCAAAATCATAAACACCCTCTTAATTCCGAGGTTATATACTACCCTCATAGTCTTACGAAATTTTGCAATAATACTTCAAACCAACGGCTGCTCACATGGAATTGACTAGCAATAGTACATAAACAGTTAAAATTTTCAAGTTTGAAAATCACAAATCTTATTGACTGTACTGTACTGTATTTACTAGGCTCAGCTTCTTGCTCCGATTGTCGGACGTCTACTACCTTGAAACTATTTTAGTTAGAAACAAAATTCAAAAGCAACCCTCTTTCCACGTATTTTTACTATGTGCGCCTCGATAACAAAGCCTCTAATGTATTAACGGGGATATATAATTCACAACATTTCATATTGTTTAAACAAAAGGTTCCGCCCCAGTTTTCTTAGTGGAAGTCGCCATTTCGTAATCAACACAAAATTTATTAATTTTCTGTAAAAAAAAATTTTTCTTGTCGTAGATTTTAATATTTCTTGCTAAATCGCCTGTAATATATAATAATTCTTCACAGACACTTGACATCATCTTGTATTATATTGTAATTAAGAATAGTAGATTCAAAATCAATGAACAAAATGATACTTAATTTTTTATTTTTAGACCGCAAAGGCTTTTTTGCCGTCTATGATGGAAAAAAATGAAGGACATATTGTGAGTGTTGCGAGCCTTGCTGGTCACGTAGGTGTACCTAAACTCACTGATTATTGTGCTTCCAAATCCGCTGTTATTGCATTTGATGAGGCGCTACGTATGGAATTGGCGGTAAATTACATCAAATATTTTAGGTTGCGTCATATATCATGCATCGAAAAATAAATGAAAAACTATTCAATTCACATAGATTTAATGTAATAATATAAACCTCAATTTGTCTGCGTTTACGCGGAAGAGTATGTGTAAGATGAAAATTTGTCATTGTGCATTTCATATTTTGTAGGAGGATGGGTATACCAATATTCATACAACAGTCATATGTCCTTACTTTATACGCTCAACTGGTATGTTTGACGCCGTTGAATCAAGGTACTGTAGATTTATATTTTTTTTTTTTTCAAATCCTACATTCGTTCCATGGTTTATCTTACTATATTTTACAACCATGATTCTTATTCAATCGATGAAAATATCCATTTTAAGGTTTGTATCGGCCCTGAACTCTAACGAGGTTGCTGATCGGATTATTATGGCTATGAGATGTAACGAACAATTCGTTATTCTACCTGGATATTTTCAAGGTCTTTTAGCAGCTAAATGGTGTGTATAAAAACATTACATTTAATAAATTTATGTTAGACATGTGAAAATATCGCATAATTAAAGCATACGTATCATAAAATGAGGTATGCAAAAAAAAGCTATATCTGCCGTCGACCTTCATCATTTGTTTACGCTTGACTATAGCAGATAATTAGACGTAACTTTCCCTCTGTGAATTGTAACACGAGACAAATGCATGAGAATGAAAAAAATATTGTTTTTTCAACACATACATAAATATGGCAACTTTTCTCGTATCATTTGCATTGGTAATACCCATGACCTTTTTCCATACCAATGAAATAACTGGCGTTTTATTTTATCTACAATACTAAATAACATGACGTCAAAGGGAAGTTAGGAAATCGGCCAATCATAGAACGCGAATTTCCCATATTCGTTCATTTGTTTCGTCCGTGTTATGTTTTGAACCGGAGAGAAGACATAACCTCAATTATTTTGTCGACAGAAAAATGCCCATATTATCACCACAAATGACACTTGAAAAGTTTCCATGCTCAGGTAGTCATTAAGAAAAATATAATGTGCACTTCGAGAGGAACGCCTGTTTTTGCCTCGTGTGATTACCGCCCACGCATCGCCCAGGCCGATAAACTTCACACTCATCGAAAAACACGGTCATTCCTCCCTCGTTGCATAAAATACTATAAATAGATTATTTTTTCTCCATGTAGTCAAGATATAAATCGCATATATTTTCAAGTTTTTTTCATTTCAATGTCTTATAATAGTTCGCTCAATACTATATTTAATTTTACAGGATTTTTCCATGGGCCTGTTTTGAAATGTTTATTCGTGGTTTGGTACAAGATGCTGGTCCTGAGAATGAACGAACAGAAAAGTCACAAAATGTAAATCAACAAGAATATGCTGCATCTAAGGATCAAAATGGAGCTATTCATCAACAATTGACGAGACGTATATCTAGCTCAGAGAGAAAACCATAATTTTTAATTAGTTTTACAACGCTCTACAATAATACAAGGTCTAAGCATAATCCTGTTTCTACTACGCGATAATAATAACATTTATGTACAATGGTTGTGATGATACTAATGATGATAGTGTTAAATAATAAATGATGATATTAATCTTTTAAGTAACCTTCCGCAACGCAAAATATTTTCACATAGGTTATATAAAATGCGGTTCGAGGATAGATGGCTGTGAAATAATTATTTTTAAGGAATCCTCCTTCACAGCTGATTTCGGTAAATTATTCATCCATTATTTAATGAGATAATAAATCGTCGTTCGAAATTGATCAAAAAGCCATAAGAACAGGTGAGCATGCAAAATTTCAATTTATATATTTTTTTTACTTCTGTCAAATATAGTGAGTATTTTAAATGATGTATAATATACTGTATTGTGTTCAAGACGTGACAATAAACTGTAGGTGAAAACCGGAAAATAACCGTTCTTAATCTGAATAATATTTAAGGACGTTCATTCGCTACGCTAGTCAAATGAGCACTAACTTTTTATAAAATTTATTCGAGGCTTGAAACAATTTATAAAATATATTAATAATTTTACAATGATTTATAATTATTTTTTATAAAAATCAATTAATTTTAAGGTATTTATTTTAAAAAATCATTTAATCCACATTAACAATTGATTTGACGCCATTTGAATTGCTAAATAAATTTGACAACAGTGCCCTATGTTATGTTTTGCCACTTTCAATGCATATGTGCATATGTGTGCATATGTGTATATTTCGTTACTACGCGCTGTTGCCAGTTTTCAAGGTGGCTACAAATTTACAAAAGCAGTTTTAATTATCTTTACTTAAAGAACTAATATTTAATTCAAACATTCGTCAACACCTATTTTTTTGTGGAGTTATATAAACTACATATTTCAAAGAATATTTTCAAACATTATTTATTATTGTATCTACTCTTACAATATAGTTTTTGTGATTTTAAATACATAAAAATGCTAATTCTCCATAAGGCTATATCTTAAAAATTTGAATTTTGATCTTAAATAACTTTCTTAAATTATCGATAAGGCGTCTTGAATTTCAAGGGTATGTAGCTACATGATTTAACTTATCGAAACTGAAAAAAAAGTGCGTGTCAGCTCCGACATGCGATTGGAGTTTACTCTTCAAAAATAATTACTGTGTAATTAAAAATATATTCAATATGCCACGGTAGTAAATAAAAGCTTCTTCTGTGTAGCTGAAAATATTGAAAATTTAATTCAGATTTCAAAATTTATTATTACATCAATACATTATAATGACAATTGATTTTCTTCAATATT
This sequence comes from Microctonus aethiopoides, assembly GCA_030347275.1. Taxonomy (NCBI): domain Eukaryota; kingdom Metazoa; phylum Arthropoda; class Insecta; order Hymenoptera; family Braconidae; genus Microctonus; species Microctonus aethiopoides. Next base: position 1,270,995 of record JAQQBS010000003.1, on the reverse strand, counting down.
AAAATCATCTTGAACATTATTAATTTCATCAAAAGTAATGTCGTTATTTATTACTGTGACAATAGGTTTGTGGTAACTAAAATACGATACGTGGACGTCGGAAGTAACATGATTTACATATCTTGAAAATATCCCAATGGATGTCTAGTCGTCCCCAGCGTATTACCAGAAACAAAGTCCAAATTCAGTTCCTTTTTTAAAAATTGTACACAGCGCAATCCTTCATCAGTATCAAATTGAATTTTAAAATCACCGCCAAGTATGAACGGAAGTTCATGATATCGTTTTTCCAACAGTTTTAAACCTTCTTTCGTATATACTAATAATGCCTACTTCCTACCTCAGAACTATTTTAGCAGAATCAGACTTCAACTTTGCTCCCACTTTTTTCCTTCACTTGTATTGACGATTTTTTCAGCTTTAGACATTTTGACTGGTTTATCACAATTTTCATTTTTGTCGTTTTTTTCGAAGTCTGGATTCGCGCAGACGCTCTGCATTAGTTTTTGGAGATGGTTTTGATGACGGGCTAATTACATCACAGCAAATAGACATATTCAGACATTTTTAAATTCAGGAGTACAATTATCGAATCATATCAAGATAAATGATTTATATTGTCCTCTTTTTGCGTTAATCTCGTAATCAATTGTAATAAAATTTTTTCAAACTATTTATTATAACTATTGATTTTAACTACTTACTATGTATTCAAAATTGTTATGAATATTCACGTGAATTGAGTACAAACAGACATTCCTATTAATTTCTTATGAATTGCCTTATTGCAGTTACGTGTTTAATGCAGTAAAGGAACGATATATAAAAACATAGATAGAGTATAAATTCGATTAATCAAATGTGTAGATCTTTGCATGTATAATCTATATCATATGAAAATATGGATTACATAACCTACCTGGTAACCGCATCGACGTGTATTTCAGATTGGTTTTCATTATTACGTAATTAATTTTGCTCACTTCACTATTTATAATGAAAATAAATATCAATATTGATAGTAATGAATGAAACAAATAAAATTCTGGTTATGTACTAATATACTGTATAGTACATGTATATATGTATACAGAATACTACGTAGTACGTATACAGTATAGTTGTATACATATATAGGTTAGGGTGTCCCGTAAAAAGGGTGTTTTCGAATTTCTTCGCACCCAGGGGCTTAAGTGTTTGCAAAGTGGTAAAAAAAAATCCCTTGAAATTTGGAGATTTTGATATTCACTGCGAAATAGTGCGCATTGCAACCAAAGTTTCTTATGGAAATAACACGGGCAAAATTCCTTTCGTTCTTCAAAATTTTGTAACTGAAAAACAAATTAATTTAAAATTTCGCCACTTACATATTCTTATGTAAAATCGAACGCTCTACAAAAAAGGTCTCAAATAATTTTTCACTAAGTCTATCGGTTCAAAAGTTATTCGAGCTCAAAGTTTGATTCTTATATTATCATCAATATTATCAAGTACATTCATAAAATAAACAATTGTAATATGAAATAAATTACATTTTTTTGTAAGTTATTTCATCTATGGTCAATTTATGCAAGTATAATTTTTTTTTTTTGGGTTTGAAATCAATAAATATGTTTCGTCGATTAGACAATGTACAATTTTATGAATGTACTTGATAATATTGATGATAATATAAAAATCAAACTTTAAGCTCGAATAACTTTTGAACCAATAGACTTAGCAAAAAATTATAAGAGACGTTTTTTGTAGAGCGTTCGATTCTACATAAGAAATGGAAGTGTAAAAATTTTAAATCAATTTGTCTTTCAGTTACAAAATTCTGAAGAACGAAAGGAATTTTGCCAGTGTTATTTCCATAAGAAACGTTGGTTGCAATGCGCACTATTTCGCAGTGAATATTAAAATCTCCAAATTTCACGGGATTTTTTTTTACCACTTTGGAAACACTTAAGCCCCTGGGAGTGAAGAAATTCGAAAATACCCTTTTTAAGGGACACCCTAATATAGGTGTTTACATTTCCCTTCCATTTCCCCATGCGGTCAGTATAAGATGGTTGGGGAGAACATAAGGAATGGGCAGCATAACGTTTTCAAGTGTGCGCTACTATTTCACTCGATTTCACTCCAAATATATTTTTCATACCCCGGACGTTATATCGTTTCTTAAGGAGTAAACTCCAAAAAACTCCAAAAATTTTTATGTACTAAAAAGTCTCATGAATGAACGTCTTAATTATTATGGGGCTAGCTTAGTTCAACATTAAGTGCTTACTCCTGTGGTACCACATTGGACTGCTTCAATGGAAATGAAATGTCACTTCAAATCAAACAATAGAATTAGAGGTTTATACACATTGTTACGTCGTAGGTATTGTTGGACGTTGTTTTTAAAAACAGAAATATTATTTTATTTTGGTAGAGGGTCGTTGCCTGCCACTACTATGCGTAGCTGAAGCGTAAGGATATTATAAAGTGTGTTGAATAAATTAGGTATAGGCATAATGAAGAACAAATCTGAAGATCTACTGACTAATATATTTGGATAATTGGTACACAAACATGTGACAAAAACGGTTTTTACAACGTGTCGACTTGAACGACAGAAAAGCACACATAAAGTAAAGAAGTAAGTTGATGCGCCACCAAGCGTCACTGTGTCGACTTACTGAACTATATAGAAAGTCTTAAATACCTACTATGTTAACGCTCCCACTTATTTAAGATCTTTATACCACACAAAATCTTATTCTTATTCTGAGAAGCATCAAACTTAAAAGGAGATTATTAATCTGACATTAACAAATTCAACTTTTCACGCAAACCGTTAAATACTGTTCTTGATAGGGCTTTAGTGAACAAGTCTGCTAGCTGATCACTGGACTGAACGTAAACAACAGTTATATTGCCCTTTTCACATTCATCGCGCACAAAATGCACTTTAATGTCAATATGCTTCGTTCTGTTGTGGAGTTGCTGCGCCTGCGTGAGTTTGATAGCTGACTGATTGTCGACTCCAATCTTGACAGAAGAAACACTGATATCAAGTTCTTTTAAGAAACTTTTGAGCCACAAGGCCTCTTTAACACCAAGTTACAGCTTGCCAGTGTTCATCAGTCCATTTATTGAAGAATCTGCTAACTTGGTTCACCGTATATGTTGTATCAGGACGACTTGTCGCTAGTAAAATAAGCGAACCAACCGCTTCACGATACGGTACTGCTTTATTTGAGTTCAAAGGATCACTTGATGATAGCAATGCACAGGTTCTGCTGGTATCTTCAATGGTTTTGCATCAGTCATATTAAACTTGTTAAGTAACTTTGTTATGTACACTCGCTGATTAATAGCGATAGTTCCTGCCCTTAAATCTTGTTCAATCTCAAGTCCAACAAACTGTATTTTATTATTGTTTAAATAAACAGGTATTTTAAATATTTGTTGCAAAGTTTTAATAAGTTCGTTTATGGCACTTTCACTTTTTGACATTAGAAGTCCATCGTCCACATATATGGCTAAATAAATTTCAAAGTTCGCAAAATTGCCAATAAACATACACTGATCAGTTTTTAATCGTTTAAAGTTGTACCTGTTGAGAAAGGATACAAACTTGCGGTTCCAGCACTTGGGTGACTGCTTTAATCCATATAGACTTCGGTTTAGTTTACGAACCAAATCCGGCTTCATCTTGTTTATAAATCCAATCGGTTGCTTCATCTAAACACATTCACTCAAGTCACCGTACAAAAATGCGGTTTGTACGTCAAAGTTTGCTATTTTCAAGTCTTTCTCGGCTGCTAATGCTAACAAAATTCGAAATGAGTCATACCTCACTACCGGCGCGAAAGTCTCTTCGTAATCAACACCTTTTTCTTGCATAAAACCCCGAGCTACAAGACGTGCTTTATAACGATCTGGACTGCCATCTTGATCAGTCTTAACGCGAAACACCCATTTATTGTCGATAACTTTTGCACAATCTGGCAACTTCATTAAGTCCCAAGTATTGTTTTCCTTAAGAGCATTCATTTCTTCTTGCATTGCTTGAAGTCATTTTTGGGAATCTTCACATTTTACAGCATTTTCGTAACTTGTAGGTTCAAAAATGGTACAATAATTTGCAGATGGACTATAACAATCAGGTCTACGTAGCTTACTTCTATCACGTAGCTGTCTTTCATTATTGTTGTTATTTATTTCAATATGTTCATGCTCAAAATTTTCATCATTTGCATCATTAAATATTTCTTCACTCTCTGATATTTCTGAACCTTTACTTTTATTTTCTTCAACCTCTTATACTTCTTCATCTTTCTGCATCCCAAAGTCTGTAGTTAGATGAATAACCATCATATCCAACAAACAACAACTTTCGAGATTTTGGATCAAACTTCCTACGAAATTGAGGTGGTATGGACATGTAAGCTGTACTGCCAAACATTTTTATGTGTTTAAGATCTGGTTTCCTTTTAAACCAATTTTCATATGATGTCATGTTTTCATTTTGACATGATACTGGTCTATTTTGAATATACACTGCTGTATTTACTGCTTCAGGCCACAATTTGTGACGACCTAGGTCGCACACGAACAATAAAATCCCCATGGCTAGTTGGTGCCCGTGAAATAATGCACGGGTGCGGGCGACGCTATTGGGGAACACATCTTTTTTTTTATTTATATATATATATAATATTTATTAAAACCGAGTAAGAGAAAAGGAAAAAAAATATACACGGGCCGGGATCGAACCCGCGCCCGTGCAAGTCCGCACAACCGTCCAACCGAGTGGGAGAGGCCCACCGCGGCTACTTAAGCCGCTGCACGAGCCACTGGAGCTCAGTCTTCACCGGTTGCTGAGTACGAGCAACACCAGTCCAGTACCAGCGACCAGAATTCAACAGTTCTTTTAAGAACTTCAACAGAGAAGTTTCATCGAATACCAAACAGCTCTTCTCAGAGCTCTGAACCCAATAGCTCTTTTGAGAGCTCAGTTTCGTCGTTTTCGCTGAATAGCTTTTCTCAGAGCTCAGAACCAACAGTTCTTTTCAGAACTAAAATTTCATTTGTTTACACCGTGCGGACGCAGTATTCGTACGTATCCCTGTACCTTTCCGTATCCGACGCGTGTTCGCTGACCGCAGTAGACGGCAGCACGTGTACCCGTACGATTCTGACAGCTGGCACTAAGCTGAGGAATCGTTCCTGCTTCCTACCGAGATACCTCTCGCTCGCAGTAGGCGAAGGTATCCTTCCGTCCTTATCCAGGGTGCCGACAGCTGGCCCGAAGCTGAAGCACTTTAGCCCGTCCTAGTATTCCTACCCGTGGCACTGACAGCTGGCACTAAACTGAGGTGTCCTTGATTTCTCTCACGCGAAACGCATCGACAAATTATTGTACGCGTACCGGGAACATATTGGATATATTGTAATAGTATAAGGAGCATTTCGTGTCAAGAAAATAACCGACGGCGTAAGAAAATATTGTACGACGGAGAATCAACGTAGAAACTGTACGACACGGGATGGCAAATTATTGTAAAAGGCATAAATAAACGTATTCTCCATACCACGAAGGAGAATTCAAAACGAACTTTCGTGAATTTGTCAAACGTTTCTTTCACCCTCACCCACTCACGAACCCTGGAATTCGGCTGAGTCTAAAGGCAAAATCACCGAGGGTATCTGTCAGCCGACAGTCAGACGGAAGAACGTTACAAATTCTTGAGAAACATTTTTCTCGACTAACATGCTTCTGGCACTTTCTACAATTGTTCTTAACTGTCTCTCACTTCGACCATTTTGTTATGGAGTATAAGGTGCTGAACACTCATGAGATGTGCCATTACTTTTTAGAAAATCTTGAAAATCTTTGTTAATTTATTCACCCTTTTCTTGATTACTTCTCAATATTTTAATCTTGTTGCCTGTTTGATTTTCAACAAGTGCTTCATACTCCTTAAATTTGCTGATAACATCTGATTTATGTTTCAAGAAATAGACCATAGAATAACCACTACAATCATCTTTAAACAAAACGAAGAATCTTGGAGAAGGAATATTTATTTGTCCACACACGTCTGTATGAATCATTTCACCTGGCTTCTCTGCTCTGTTTCTTTTTAAGTTTCTGTGTGTTTTTCTTGTTTGTTTGCCATACTGACATGTTTCACAAAAGAAATCATTTCTGTCTTCAATTTTTCGATTTGCAACCAAATCAGCTGTTCTCTTTATTGTGTTGCAATTGACGTGCCCTAGACGATCATGCCCCAACTTTAACGAGTTATTACTTGCAAAATTGCATACTGGTATGGATTTTATTCTGAACTTCATGATCCATAAGTTGTCTTCACGAGTACCAACACAGGATACTGTTCCTGTGAAATCTCAAAACTCACATTTGTTTTTAGAAGAATGGAAAGAGAACTGCTTATCAGTCATAGCTGCCACTGAAATCAAACTGTGATTAAGTTGTGGAATGTAAAGCACATTACTTATGGTTCGATTCTCCCACTGACCGTTTACAAAGGTCTGCATCTCAATAATTCCTTTGCCTGCTGCAGGAATTAATTGATTGTTTGCCACTCTAACATACATAGGTTCGTTTAAAGGCTCAATTTTCGAAAACATACCTTTTTCACCCGTCATATGCATGCTTGCTCCGGTGTCACATATCCATTCATATTTCTCAACTTCCGAACTGGATAAATACAGGGATGAAATCTCGCATATGTAAGCTGAAGTCGAGTTATCTCCCCCTTTTTTTTTATTTTTTGTGTCTGCTATCCTTTTTCGACACTCACGTGACTAATGTCCCTTTTTCTTACAATAATTGCAGTTACTATTTTTCTTCAGATCCTGTATATCTTTTGTTTTTATTCGTATCTTCTAGTTTAATTTGTAAAGTCTTAACTTCTAATGCGAGGCGAGACATCTCAGAGTCATTGTTTTCCATTCTAGTCTCTTTCTTGAACAACCTCGCCGACAGATTATTAAATGTTTGTTTATCATTGGAGAATCCCACGCAGTGCGAAAAGCATTAAATCTAGAGGGTAGACTATTTATTTCTTTAGAACAGATTGCGCTGTCACTAATAGTCTCTTGTATATCTTTTAGCTGCCTGACTAAAAGTTCAATGCTTGAAATGTGTTCTGCAATTTTTGAGTTTTCTAGCATTTTATACTCATAAAATTTTTGCCAAAGTAGTTCTTTAGATATCTCTGTTTTTTGCTCGTGTATAGCTACTAACCTTGACCACATTTGTGCTGCATTTTCACAGTTTATTAAATGTTGCATTGGACTTTGTGTTATTGTTGACAACAAAATAACCTGAGCTCTTGAATTATTTGCGTCCCATGTTCTCCACTCTGCGGTAGAGCCATCTGGTGATTCTTCCTCTATACCATTAAAAATTGGCATCAATTTTTCTGCTTTAAGCAAAATTGTAACGCTAAACACCCAAAGGGACTTACAGTGTCCATTGGCGACGCTGTTTATCAAAACAATCATGGCCGCCAGTACGTAGTTGTCAAAACTTATTGATGTACTATTTTATTTTAACAATCTAAGATAATGTTGACAGTTACATTATATGAAATTTTCAAATTCCTGATTCAACAGCTACTTCGCGTAATATTATGGAAGGCGAACAGTTAGTAAATTCTTAATTAAGAATACTGTGCGGAAATACGGAATAAACAGGAATTAATGCGAAAATTTACGGAGTTATTTTGAAAACAAGTGGAATTATGTAAGATCCTCGTTTTATTACTGGTGGAGTTGCATTATTGAACAATAAAGTTGTTTTTTTCTTGTTACAAAACTTGAATTAATTTGCTTTAGGAAATCTATAAAAAGAGATATTTGACTTTTTCATTTCCTCGCTTTGACAGCCATTTACACAATATTTTCTGGCTAACTTTATCACTATTTTATTCGTAACATTCATTTTAAAAAAATCCTATCACATTACTAAAAAAAATTAGTAAGAATAAGTAATATTCTTCATGGCTGTAAAACAACTCATGGACGTTCTACATACTGGCGGCCATTTTTTGTAGTATGCTAGAAATCCGCACATCGCATGCTATTGAGACTAGCAGAATCCGTTGGCGGCGCTGTAGTCACACCATCATGGCGGCCGCCGCTACACAACGATGAATGTAAACATTAGTAGTCGCGAGATAATTCACTCATTTTTTCGTATAAAAATATGTTGACAGTTAGTTTAAGTAATATATTTGTGTCTGTCGAATCGACACCGTCTTCGCGGAACATAAAAGAAGGCGAGGAATTAATAAATTCCAATTTTATTATAAGTTGTGGTGCGGCGAAGCTGTCCAAAAAAGGAATAAAGACAAATAAACGATCGTTTCTGTATCTATAATAGTTTTCGAGATATTTGAAAAATAAGATTAACAAGTCGGAAAAATAGTAAAATTTTGAATTTTGAATAACTTTCAAAAAAAATTTTCTAAATTTTTTTCCTTTAGCAAATCTTTGTTTTGTGATAAAAGAAAGGTCTTAACCAAAATTGATCCAAATCGAAAAGGGTCGATTCCAACTATTAATCGAATCTGCATGGAATGACCCGGGTGCATCCAATTAAAACTTTAACTGTGCATCCTTTTTTGTAATGAGAGTACAAATGCACGCGTTGATGTATTTGCGGGGGTTGCTCTACTGGGAATTCAGTGCAGTCCAAAATAACACGACAGTTTCCATATTTATTTCTAAAACAATCTGGTATTAATTCATTTAATATATCTCCCGAAGGCCATATAACTAACTTTTTACACTTAGTGGATAAAATTTGTAAAATGTTTTTAAAAATGCGTGATGCAGTGGTTTGATGAACACCAAATATTGCACCTAAAGCTGCTGATGTCAGTTCCAACTTCATTTTCATTAAAAACAACACTAAACGATTCTCTCTCGACAACTTTTCATTCGAAATATGTGAAATAAATTGTAATAACAAATGAAATACAGCAAACTTGACTCCACAAATGTCACTTAAATCGCTTTCTTTTGTTATGGAGAACCCATGAAATCCATTTTTGCATGTATACGTCCATTCTGAGTTGAAATGACCAGTGTCAATACCAATGCACTTGTCCTCATACAATATGTTGGTTCCACATAGTTTATCACATGTATTACTAGTAACACTGGCATTTTTTCCTGCTGTGTCAAATTGTAAAAATGTTTGAGTTTCTGCCTCATATGCTTCAATATTTACAAATCGATTACACACTAATAAATTACAATTCGTGTTCATTTCCAAATCCAAAAAATCAACTTGTGTGCCCTCATCAACACAACATTACGTTTTTAGATGTACATCATTTTCCGTTGTCGTTGTTTCCAAATCCATTGCATTATTCAAATCTTCAAACGATATTTTGGAGTTCAATTCCAATGATTTTGAACTCTGTGGGACATCACATGTGATTAGATTTTTCTGCAGTGTTTTCTTAAACCTGTCAAAAAAAAAAATATATAATTTCAAATAACAGTCCAGATTTACCCTGTGACCTGAGAATTACGTCACGTTACTCGACGAATAGCGTTTCGCGAGCATACGGATGATCACATCTTCCAGAGGCGCGCAATTTGATTTTTAAGAAAAATACTGCGTAAAAATAATTATATTGCAGCAGAAAACATCTTTCGTCAACGAAGGGACAAGGTAACGACATCGGTGGACAACGAGGGACGAAGCGGAGCAGCTGAGAAGAGGAACGAAACGTAAACATTGTACGCGTTCGGGCCTCAAAGCAAAACTATGTAAGGATGTGTATGAGAGAGAGTGCGATAAGTACGAATAAATGCGTGCGAGTGCGTTAGAGTGAGTGGCTCGGCTTGCGTAGCGACGCAGGAAAAATACATATATTGCACCAATATGCATTTGGGAATAATGCAATGGAAAGAGCAAATAATTGTCTATTAAGAGGGGAAAAATTGTGTGCTGGAATTTTGGAAGAAGTCGCGAAGGCGACACTCTGGTCTAAGTTGTCGAGAAGAAGACTCTGATCTCTATCGTAGCGTGGATATAACGCTTTACGCAACACCATGGGTCGACACGTAGCATCGATTCAAAGCAGAAAACGATCAAGATTTATTATTTCGTCGAGAGCATAACGCCAGCTGATTTCATCGATTCTCTACTGTGGATCACAAGAGAGTGGTGTACAAGATTCGTCTACACCCCCTAGTAATGGTCCAGTGGAGAAAGCTCGAGGAAGACGCGGATTACGGCAGACATCATGGGAAGCCCAGTTGCCGGTTGATCACGCTGACCCGACCGATAGAAGGATCTTCGTGGTGAGTCTCGATAAAATAATTTAGTGGCGACGACGTAAAATTAAATAATATGTAATATCGCGAGTCTTTTGTTCACACGCTCACGAGCAATAGTTGACGAGATCGCGAAAATAATTATTATAATGACGACCGGGCCACACGCATGAATCGTATGAGTGTATGTATGTGTGTGAAAGTATCATAGACAAGCGGTCTCGATCATTTAATTTTGTTGTATTGAAAATTCAACAATTCAATAATTTATTTTATGAAAGAAGATATTTCGAAAAATTCAGTAATTGATTTGTGAAACGGTATCGAAATAATTGAGTTCAGGGAAAATTTCGTTGTTAAAGCATTTGAGTATTTTGCAGATTATAGATGAGAATTTCGAATGGCCTTGTGTGCAATCCACGTGCGATTGCGGCCAGAAAATAAATTCGAGATATTTTGGGTCCGTAAATTAAATAAAATATTGTCACGTTTATTATGTGGAAAATTAATTGATGCGATATCGAGTATCGCCCATTCAGAAATTATGTTAAATAATTAATTGTATCGATGCGCCTTTGCGCGCAATATAAAATAGAATATTCTGTATACTTGGGAATAGCGAGCGTCTCTCGTTATAGATATACTGCTACACGGTGCGCTTCACGGCCGTAGCTAGTAACACGCTGACTCGAGCCCTGAGCAGCGCAAAAATTATTATATTATATATCTATTATCATTTATTAAATTCATACTTCTCTCTTTCATCCAAATTATTTTCAGTAACTGTTTCAATAAATTATATTATCTTTATTTTTATTAATGAAATCTTGAGCATTCGCGTAAAATTTTTTATTTTGAGAAATGTATTTTGTGACCCCGCTTTCCCGTATATTTTATTTTCAGGATTTTGCGTATTGTCAATTATCGTTATTGTGTGTTCAATTTTGTCGTTAAAATGATTTAGCGTTCTGAAGACCTGCGACGCCGCCGCGGACGTGTCTCCACTACTGAGGTGACGGGCAATCCAGCTTTTCACGTACGATTGGTTCCCGTAAAGATCCTGGCGCTCAACAAATTTTCTTATATTTCTTTTCAGCTTACGTGTTTTTCAGTTTATTCGAGAGAATTTGGGCGGCCAAAAAGTTAACGCTGACGAATATGTTTTCGTTTGGAAAATACGTCACAACCCATATAAGTAAACAAACTTACCTTCGTTAAACATTCGAAATCTGTGCATCAGATATTTTCTTTTTTTTTGTAACAGTCAGGAAAAATCGTTGGAACAAAACTCGAACTCAGCGGATGATTGCTTTTTTAATTTTCAATAAAATGTGCACTACAAATCCGACTGCATCTAGTCGGCTGCCATAGGGATCCATCAGGACTGGAAACATTAATTTGAATGTTAATCCCAGATAAATGCAAATTGTGTTATTGACAGCGAACAAGAAACAAAAACAGCGCCATGGAATTACAACTTTTTCCTATGGTTTATGCTTAGCATGTATTTTGGAGCAATCATTTAAACGCATTAAAAATCGACAAATCTAGAAAAAATTACACTTTGAATGCATTTGAACACAAAAATATAGAAAAAAAATGAATTTTAATCATTTGTTTTTACAACTTTTAATCATAGCTATTTATGCTCAATTTCATATATCCTCTCGCATTGATATAACTGTACGATCTATACAGAAACATGATTTGTTTCAATACTGTTTCACATTATTTCATTGAATGCAATATGCAAAATGTTTTTCTTTCTGAAAATGCTAAAATTATACTTACTTTGCTCTATTTACAGCTTTAATCCACTTTTGTCGTTGCGACAATTTATTCGGATTTACTGAGTATGTGTAATACTTAATATTATGTGTATTTTTTTCTCGATTTTCACAATTCACCACACAGCACACAGCACCACCTGATTTTTTTATCATCTTCCCAGTCAGCGTGGAATGTTGCACCAATGTTGCAGCAATGTTACATCCGCAACGTTATAAATATTGCAGGGAACGT
>JAQQBS010000003.1:1226617-1244434 GCA_030347275.1 Microctonus aethiopoides | reverse complement strand
AATTTAATTTGCTACAAAAAATGTTTTCACAAATTTTCTGTGCGATGAGTAGTTTGGCTGATATTACGTAAAATCATTTGCACCCCCTTTTTCAAAATGGCAACCGAAATATAAGGGTGGCGATCCCTCAAACTTGGGTTTAGCTTTGCATGAACTCCCCCTTGACATTAAAAAAAAAATTTACTGCTCACCACCATGTAAAGCTAATTGTAACATTTCAATGGACTAACAAGCGGGAAATCGACTTTATGGAAGAATAATACCTCAAGTCTAAAAATGTCTTGGTCCAAGTCTATGATATGTTTTGATCCAAGTCTACAAAGTGTCTAGATCCAAGTCTACGAAATGTCTTGATCCAAGTCTAAATATGACTTATATTAATTTGCAGCCCGATTTTTTTATGAAAAAAAAAGTGGCTCAAAAATGATACACCCTAAGGTAGAGTCCATACAAAAAGTATAAAAACATTGTTCTGCGTCGTTTTCATGTTGTTATTCAATTCACGTAATGAATATCACATAAAAACAGCTTTTATAGTCGACTTTTTATTTTATTTTTCCGAATAAAAAAAGTTCATTAAGTAATTTATAGAATTCATGAAAATATTGAACATCCACAACATATATAGCACGTCAAAATTAATAAGGCCAATTTAACACAAAAAAAATGTAACGAAATAACACAAAAAGTGTGTTAAATTAACACATTGATTTAGTCAATTATTTTAACTAAAATTTTGTGTTAAAATCAACACAAAATTTTATTCATTTTACGAAAGATTATTTTTCTGTTTTAACACAAATTTTTGTGTTAAAATTTTACACAAAATTTATGTTAAAATCCGTTAACACAAAAAAAGTGTAGACTTTTACACAAAATTTTTCTCTGTGCGGGTACCCCGGAAGTGTAAAAATTTTAATAGCATTCTTATATCATCCTTATAAAGCTCTGTATTTAATTTCGTTCGATTCTGTTTGTTAATTAATTTACAATAGGAACTCCCTTATTAGACCTGCAAGTGGAAGAAATCCAAATTTCTTCCACTTGCAGGCGTAAAGAAGTATCTACATCACATTAGAAGCAATGTTACGTTAGGGCCTGATTTTCTACTTCTAACTGCTCCATACTGGAGAAGTTAGAAGCTGAAAGTAGGACTTAAATTTCGACTCAGAATCGGAAACATAATTACATTTCACACCGTAATATATTTTGTCAATTATTAATGAAAAGAATGTACACGCATGTTAATTGTCCTTTATATATTCCTCAAACAAATTGCATATAGGTTGATGAGAAATTTTTGTGCATGGATTGACTATCCAAAAACATAAATAACATAATTTAGTCGGAAAAGAGCAATAAAAAAAATAATCATTCACCCAAAAGTGAGCCATGATGTTCACATCCATTGTCCTAGATATCAGCTCATCCGATATGTCCATAAGTTTTTTCCCATTCACAACGCCAGCATTATTGACTAGGATCGATATCTGCAATGGTAAGTAAATAGTTAGAAATATTATTTTAAACGTGTATACACATGTCCTTATAATGCATCCGAGATTATTTTTGAATATAATATGTGGGCCTTATGTATCAGCAAATCATCGCACCATTGTGTGATGCAATATTGTACACTTTCGTAATATCGTCCCCGTTGAGATTCGTTCATCACTCATGAGAATGAGTTTATACGTGATGAATACACCCGTTGAGCCTGTTGGCGATTAGAAAAAGAAAAAAAACTCCTACGCAAAGTTGGCAGTACTGTAACACTACTCTTCAGATCTCTACTTTTCATGTGAATTACATGAAAAATCAGAAGTAAGAATTTGGGAAGTGGAGGTGGGAAAGTAGAGTAGAGGTATTCGAGAGTATATTGATTTCAAAGTAATAATATGAGTTTAGACTTAGGCTGGAATCTTGAAAAGTAGAGATCCGAAGAGTAGTGTTGTTATACTGCTGCAAAGTTGAAAGACTGTCGATCAGGTAAAAGTTCAATAACCGACCTTGCGGCCCCATATATACATAAATACATATATAAAATTTTTTGTTATGGTATTATGTTATAAAAGTTTTTATTGCGTCATGATTCTCACCTGTCCAACTTCTTTTTTTATAATTTCAGCTTTTTCATAGACATCCTCTTTATTGCAGAGATTACACACGTAACCATAACACGATCCACCGGCTGCACGAATTAACTTGACAGTTTCATCCATTCCTGTATGACATACAAAATCTTACAATAATTATATTTAATAACGTTAGGACAGTATATTTATTATTTTTGTCAGTCAATGCTAAATGTTCTAATCATGGGCACCGACAGGACTTCCTCCAGGGGGGTGCACGATTGAACTCCGCGGGTGCGGTGAGGGGGGAGGGGACAAAATTTTGTTGAATTTTCCTCGAGGCAGGGAGGTGCAAGTGCACCCCCTTGCACCCCCCTGCCGGCGCCCATGGTTCTAATGTTCATAAAGATAAACTTAAATGAAATGTATGGGTCAATGACAAAGTTGAGCTACTGTGGAATGAGAAGCTGTTAGATTGCTTGATGTAATAACTATTGTGAAACATTGCGTAAACAGTCCCCAAAGTAGTTGGATGAATTACCAAGTAAAGATATTCACAATGGATTTACTCTCAATATAAATTATAATTAAATGAAAATTTGAATGTAGTATAAAAAAATAGATGTTTAATGTTTCAAAAATAAATCTAAAGTATTCAAAATTTAACACTGTTTATTCATTAATTATTTATAACGTATATTTTTTAGCAGCGATTATATTCATCCTTTCAAAATCGTCGACTTGTTTCGTCTTTAAATGAAAGCAACTGAATTTTTGCAGCAGTTTATTACACAATATATACCAACATGCATGCAAAAATTTTTGTTCAGGCATAATTCTACTCTATGTTTATTATATCTATATATCTAGTACTAGAAAGTTCCATCTGAGCTTGTGGTTTTATCTATTATTGAAAAAGTAGAGCGTACATATGTACAGTTTAAATAATGTATAAGATTGAAATTAATGTGTATATCTCCGAATTTGAATAAATATTATGATATTTTTAATACTGTCATAGTTGCTTCGAACTAACCCAAATTTTTCTCTACAATTTTATTTTCTTCAGGATAAAGTAGACTGAGTCGAAATAGTATTTAAATCAAATACATATGGCGTTGAATATAGTTGAGAACATATATTTTTGAAATAACTAAATTGAAATCAAGTACCTAATTGTATTATTTTAAAAATGTTCTCGACTCAGCACAAGTGTCATACTTAATTTTAGTATTTTTTTATCTCAGTCTAAAATATAAAATTCTCATGTTACATAATTTGCAATAATTATCAGGTCTGAATTATTATATTCTTGAGTCAATAATCATGTATATTTTATAAGAAATGAATGATTATTTTGTGTTTTTTTTTAATGACGATTAACCAGTTTTCACCGCTGACCGTGTATAGACTTATGAAGGCAGGTATGTTCTCGACAGGGCCTTGACATCTTGTCGTGCCACTTCTCACCAATACTGTATACATGTATGCAAGTCTTTCGATCTACAGTAAAATTTTAAGAATGGAGATTGTTGTATAAAATCAAGCTATGTTTCATTATTCAACTACGAGTAAAAGTTGAGGTGAAATGAAAAAACTTCTATGGCATAAAAGAAGTTGAAAAAATATTTTCATTCTTTAATATACTACATTTGAATATGTATATTTGTGGTGTGTAAGGACTAATGATGAGATGAATTTAACTAAATTGGGAATGGGATCCTTCGCGAGATTATCATGCATCTTGATAACATATTTTTGCCATTCAACGTATTTTTGGGATTTTTATCTTGAAATTTTAGAGTATAAAATGAACGTTTTCATAAAAATACGAGGGGTTAAATTTGTTCATCGGAGATTATCGAAGTGGGTCACTGATAATTATGTTTAATATTAACAGTAATAACAAAACGCCGTTTTTAGAATATTGACGAAAATGTCGATAAATATTTTATACTATCATTGGTCATTAAAACTTGAGTTAATTTTTTTGCAATGGACAAGTCTTCATTTTTTCTATCGATTTGTAAGCCGTTCGTTGAATATGATTATAGATATATATGATGCGTACCAAGTTTGGTTGCATGATTCAAAAGTTAAGAGCAATACACCGTTTGCTCTTGCGTGACATGAAAATTGTTCTCGTAATTATGACAAATACAATATCGTGATTCAATGGCCAATTATTAAAGTGAAAATCGTAAAACGTGAAACATTATATCTTGGTTTTTCAAAATTTATTAACATGGAATTACAATTATTCAATTTTCAAGTATAAATATATTAGATTGTGTTATTGTGTGATATTATCATAATCCTGTTGACGTATTTGAAAAACTATTTTTCCCGCAATGAAAAAGAAAAAGAAATAGGTATACTTCCATAAGTTTGGTGCCAATCATCAATCATGAATGTTCATATTTATCATCGTGTTATACGTGTACTGCAATCATGTAATATATAGTTCGATTTTGATTTCATCATATATTTGTTGACGTCAATTGTCTGTTTTGTCATGTACATTACGAAATCCGCAGACATTTTCCCATCTGATCGTTTAAGACCTTATGAAGTAGTTTGTTGCGTTAAAAAACTGAGTGAAGGAAATATTAAATAATAATATGGCTTGAATGGTTATCGAAAAAATTTCTCTTCATTTCATTTCTCCTTTGGATTTTGACAAATTTCGAATTGTTATAGAGGCTAAAATCATCTCACTGTGATTAATATGAATAACTTTCTTAAGAAAATGATTGAAAATTTATCAACTCAAATCGGTTATGTAAATATAATTTCAGAATGATTATATAATTCTATATATTACAGCAAGTGGGAGAAACAGTTTCTATATATAACATGGTTATCGATTACGATGTTCATTATCATTAATAAGTCATGGTCGTAGGGTGTCTGCTTGGATAACGTGATCGTTATGTAAGTGTACACAACGTTAAAAAATTTAGTTTTGGTACCAGTTCGACGGAGAGGAGAAAAGAAATTTGATGACGAAACTTATTTTCATCCCATTTAAATATAATTTCCGTTAATATTATCAATAACTATTTGACCTTATAATCATCGTTTTTACTGCGATACTGTAGAACTCGGTTATGTTTCGTTTATTCTATATTATACAGTAATGTAAGGCACGTCATGCTCGAGGATCCATTAATATAATTAATTATACAAGCATGAGTTTAATACCTTCTTGTTAATTACAAATACTCGGAATATAAATTGCATGTTAACTGAAGAAAAACACGAATAATTGCGATTGTAAAAACGCGAAAAAAGTTCATTGTGGCAACATTGAAATAAAAACAATAATGATCTAATGTTCTTTTTTGCAAATGAATCTGAATGAAAAAAGTATATTGAGTAAGCAATACATATTTGTCTTTATTGAAGGCGAAGATGAATTAAAAATTCATTATCCACAATAATGAGATACATTAAAATGAATAAGAAAACTTTACAACTATAAAATAAATAAACAAAATCAATCACAATAATTATTATGACTTACCAGCTTCATTGATGTCCCAAATGACAACGATCACACCGAGATTCGCTAATCTGAATGAAAGTAATCTACCGAGACCACTACCACCCCCCGTTACGAGAGCAATTTCACCCGCGACACTTTTCATTTTGTATCGACGTGGAATAAAAGATTTGATAATTGCCTCAATAATCGCAATTAACGATAAGAGTAAGAATCCAATAATATCACCAGTTGCTCGTATAAAGGACATTGTATAACTCAGAAATATGATTGAGTTAGAATAATTGAATGCAACGATAACTCACACATATATTTTTGCACGAAAAATATGTTTTTTTTTTAGCTGTTCATCAAGTTTCCCGGAATCACATAGAGTTTATATATGCCTTCGATTGGAGAATTATGCTTGAAACGAACTTGAACCGTTAAGTGTTCGTTGTTGAATGAAAAGGATAAACCGCGGCTGCGAAAGTCCAGTAACAGTGATTGCGGACACTAAAGGTCCGGCCGATGTTGTGGTAGTGGAAGTATGTAGTAGTAGTAGTGGAAATTGTCGAACTGTCGTGTTTAAATGTTCCAACCCAGTGTGCAAACCCATGACTAGTGCGCTTCCACAAGTCTTCCTTATGTTACGCTTCGACTGGTAGATATGTCCAAGTTTGTATGTCCAAAAACATAGACATCCACGTGTTGTAAAGTTTATGAAAACGATTACCAGGATTTTGATCAGTTTGTGACAATGAGTAGTTATATCAAGTGTGATAAAATTCATGTAAGAAGAAATATTCATTGAACAAAATAATTTATTTCATCGAAATGAACTATTGATAAAAATGTTTTTTACCAACAGAATAAACTCTCTTTTGTGGATTATACATACTATAATATTCTAATTTTGATAAATTGAGAAACATATTCATGAATTTTCTTGTGGAAAAAGCATATTGATTGGAAAACACGAATTCAGTATCACAAATTTTTTCCATATTACCCTAGAATAGTACCCAAAGTCATAATAATTTGAACTGCTTTTTTTATTATGACGTTACGAGAAGAACCAAATACATCGATGATTTTTCATACTATATAGTGTGACTCTGGGACATCTGGATTCTGGACTGTGGGCATTCCTTGTATAACATATATAAATATATATATACCGAATGCCCACAGTCCAGAATCCAGATGTCCCAGAGTTTATATAGTGTATGTAGGAAACATTGTCATGGGCGATACAATGTTGCACCGACATCTCAAAATTGAAATGGTACAAAAATCATCGGATCGATTATACTCTTATTTATTTGATTCAATGAACTATTTATCGTGTGATTACACTTTCGATTTCCCTAGCAGATCCGTTCATACCGATTGTACAATATGAATAGCAACTTCTCATACTAAGTTTATATCACTGCATACTAAAATCATGATCTGATTTTCATACAGCATTTATCAGATAAACAGATAATAAATATTGGACAAAAACTGATATTCTGTTAGACCCCCAGTGTAGAGATATATGTTTAAGCATAGAATAACTAGAGTATAAGAAACTACACCTTGTGAAAGTAAAAATAATATATATATAGATATATAAATATTAACGTAAGATCATGGAGAGTAGAGACAGGAGGCGCAACTCATATGGCTTGAGCTATTGAAAGTTGGTCGTTGAGTATATGTTATATCCCCAGGACCCCAGCATAGGGACAAATGGCACCAGAAAGTTAGCTGCCCAAAAAAATTTTTTTTTTCAATTTTTTAATTTTTTTTTCTCCAAATCGTTAGTTTGTCTTTTGTTCTTGATTGTCCGTGTTGAACAATTGTTTGTTCACAATTTGTTTAATTAAAAAAAATCAATAAAAAATACGCCCAAAAAATGGCCCCCCCTATTGTAATTTTCAATATATTTTTGTCACTGTTGAATAGTAAATATCCAATTATTTTTTGTTCACGTATAAATAACGTTTTTACTTCCTGTAAATTGCCTTTTTTGTTTAAATAACAATTTTATTAGCTAAATACTTATATTCAGAGTATATGTATTGCGTATGCGTCAAATTTACTGTTTAAAGCGATGATTCTAATGAAACTAATTTTTCAATAATGAAATTTTTCAATAACAACTGTCAAATTTACTAATAATTATAAGCGTGGAGTAGTTATGGATTTTCATTGAGCATGTCAAGAGCAATTAATTAGCATACAGTTTAATTTAAAAAATTAAGTTCCTCATTCTCTATCCTCGTGTCGTTATTGTAAGTGTGCATTAGGCTAGAGGAGATATAGGGTGCATTCATGTTGGGCGCTTACACGCTTTGACCGCTCATTTTTCATACCAGTCCAACGCTAAAAATGACATTTAATATTGAAGCATGTTTGGAATAATTTATTATTTTTTTAAGTGAATATAACGTATAAACAAAGAATTATGTACTTGATAATGATATTAAAAAGTTCTACGAAAAAAAAAATATAGTGAAAGCTGAACATGAAATAGCGAGTTTGTGCTGTGATACTGCAGGTTACCCGAGTCGAAATTTTGTACCTACATTAGACCTTTCTGCTCCTTACTGACCTTAATTATTCCTCGTCAGGCCTAAATAGTGACTTTCCAATACCTTTTATATCCTTCATATCCATTTGAATCTCGATAACTCCTTAGTTTTCCTAACTTGTCCTTTTTTATACCTCTATTATCATCCATGTAGGTACAATCAGGTACAAATTACGAATTACCAAATCTATTCCTCATTTGTTTCATATATAAAGTCATCTACAAGATTCGACCATTGCGTACTACAGCCACGTAGTGACATAAGACAATAGGCTGCATCAAACGCTGCTGACGCCGGTCGGCCAATGTTACTCAATGTGTTTCATTTTATTGTCGGGTCATACGTTCCATTGCGGTTTGTTAAATATAATATTATATTCACAAATGAAAATGGTGAAACCATATAAATTTCGATATGTACTCAAATGATACATAAATAGTGCCTTTAAAGTGTTGTGAAGAAACATTATTAAATAAAAATATTCTGTACATAGAAGCTGTGACGTTAGTGCGCTGACGAGCTCAAATTACAAAAAAAAATTCCAATGTTTCGGTGAAAATTTCGGAGATAATAGGTGTAAATGTGAGCATATTATAAAATCATGTATGAGCAATAATAATTTTAAAAAAATAAAGTGCATATGATTAATATATAAATTGGATATAATTAATACATTGATTAAACAAATATATTAATTCATGTTTCTTTAGTATACCTTTATTTTGGATACATACTTACTACGATATATTGTTTAATAAATTATAAATAAAAAATACGATATAACCTATCTCTTCCCTTTCGCAAGAAACCTTTACATATATGTTATATATGTAAAAAAATATATACACTACGCACAAAAATTAAGGGAGCAAAAAAAAATTCCAAATTTTTCGGTCATTTTTGAGGGGCTGTATTTCAGTGAAAAATGGTCGGATCGACAATCAAAAAAAAAGATTTTTAAGCTTGAAAGTTTTAGTTTTCAGATCTTTTGAAGAAAAATTTTTAGGGGCAGCAGTTTTCATGTAATCCTTGGAGAAAGGGGAAAAAACTGATCGTACTGCAAATCAAAGAGCAGTTCTGAAATTTGGAGAAAATTTCCTACAAGACTCACTCATGTTGTTTGGAAAAAAAAATTTTTTTCATCCTAAACGTTCAGTTGAAAAAAGTACAAAAATGTGACTTTTTCCTTTGTTTTGGTAAATCGACTGTATCTTTGCTAATACTGGGGGGAATGCCAAGGTTAAAAAAAATTCTTCAGCCCAATGTACCCTTAATAATCCTGTGAAATTTCAGATCGATCGATTGGATGGTTTTTCTGGACCGATTAATCAAAATTTGGAAAAAATTCAAGGAACAAGTTTTTCGTACTTATCTGAACATAATCTCCTTAAAAATAAAAAAATTCACTTTTTCTCTACTGTTTAGACTACTCCATATCTGTTACAAGTTGATTTCGACTGTGAAGGTTAGTTTTGAAAAATTTTGAAAATTTAAAAAAAAAAGTAATTTTTTTTTCAATTGGCTAAAAATTGAAAAGAAATTTTTTTTTTATCATTCGAGAATATTACTTTTTTTTTTTTAAATTTTCGAAATTTTTCAAAACTAACTTTCATAGTCGAAATCAACCTGTAACAGATATGGGGTAGTCTAAACAGTAGAAAAAAAGTGAATTTTTTTCATTTTTAAGGAGATTACGTTCAGATAAATAGGAAAAACTTGTTCCTTGAATTTTTTCCAAATTTTGATTAATCGCTCCAGAAAAACCGTCCAATCGATCGATCTGAAATTTCACAGGATCATTAGGGGTACATTGGGCTGAAGAATTTTTTTTGAACCTTAGCATTCCCCCCAGTATTAGGAAAGATACAGTCGATTTACCAAAACAAAGGAAAAAGTCACTTTTTTGTACTTTTTTCAACTGAACGTTTAGGATGAAAAAAAATTTTTTTTTCAAAACAACATGAGAGAGTCTTGTAGGAAATTTTCTCCAAATTTCAGAACTGCCCTTTGATTTGCTGTACGATCAGTAGTTGCGTCAATATTGGTAATTGAAAGAAAAAGGATCCTTTTGCATTGAAAACTCGATATCTCGGAAACAAATGGTCGTACAGTGATCTTCAAAAAACGAAATTAAATCTGAATAAACAGGCTATCCGACCCATGTATTGGCGTAGCTCGAAGAATTTTATCCATGCCCATGGACTGAAAAAAAAATGTGAAAAATTTGCAAATTTTTTTTTCCCCTTTCTCCAAGGATTACATGAAAACTGCCGCTCCTAAAAAATTTTCTTCGAAAGATCTGGAAACTAGAACCTTCAAGCTTGAAAATTTTTTTTTCCAGGGGCATCTCACAGCGAATTGGTTATAAAATAATTCGATTAATTGCTAAAATATGAACACGTTTCGAGATGCGAGGTAGTTTATCCAAGAATGCGTGCCGCGGCCAAAGCGCAGGTGCATTACGTCACAAAAATGACGAGAGGTCACTTGGGACCTAACACTATATATATGGAGGTGGGCCATTTTTAGGCAAGTTTTTTTTTTACGAAAAAACAGACCGAAAACTTACTGGACGGTGAATAAAGAAGCCTGTTCAAAGCGGAACTCTTGATTTTAATATCTAGAGGATTCTCATCGTAATTTCCGTTTTTCCGTTCAAATAACATGGGAAAAAAAAATTTTATTTTTATTGTTGTACCTCAGCATTTGCGCATAATAGAAAAAAACTCATAGCGTTTCCTTGTAAGTAATCGAACGCTCTACAAAAAAGGTCCCTTACACTTGTTTCAAAGAAACAGCCATTCTAAAGATATTCAAACCCAAAGCTCCAAATTTATGAAATTTTAACTTTTTTCTTATTAAATCGATATTGATCCCTTTATTAAAAATCATTTTTAATCGGAAAACTGGTTTTAGTGTGCCAATATTTTTGTATAGCTAAAAAAAAAAAAAAATACTGACGTGTCAGATATTTTTTTCTCTTTATTTCATTTACGTTAAAAATAATTATTTATAACTCATACTAAATGAATTTTATTGACTTCCGGTTCTGGACTCATGCGTATGAGTCTTGCTGTATGTGAGAGGTGCGTTTGATTGTTTGTTTCGAGTGTTTAGGAATAGCGGAGTGTAGTTGAGTTTGGGCAAGTGTGTGTAGATAGAGGAGGGGAGTGCGCTGTACTACTAGAAAGGTGGAGGTTGGGTGAACGCGACGGAAAAGAGAAGGTGAAAGGCGGAATTGAGCTTAGGTGTACCGTTGGAGCGGGGTTGGTGAGGAAGAAGGGGGCAGGTTGGTGGTAGGAGGGAGAGTCAGAGTGGGGTTTCGGAAGTGAGGAACTTGAAGTAAGGGGAAAGAGCAAGTAGCAGACGGGAATAATGGCCAGATTTGAATTTCTCTGTGGAGCAGAGATAACGGGAATTTTTGAATTGGGGATTAGTATCGGTAGAGGCTTTTGGATGGTTATTTTCTTTTTACCCTCGTTTTGTTCATGTGGTAGAAGTGAGGGTATTGAAATGTCAGGATGGACACAGGCGGAGGAGAGGTGAAGGAACAGGAGGAGTTAGGGAAAAGTGCAGGGAGGGTGAGAAGAGGAGAGGAAGACCAACGAATGTGGAGTTGAGGTTGCGGGAGTCTAGAGTGATGGGGGGAAGGTCGGGGAGTCTGGAAAATTTATGGAGTAAGATAAGAAGGGAGTTGGGGGAGGAGGGGAGGAAGGGAGAGTGAAGAAATGTAGTGCTGGGAGGGTGGGGCGAAGGACAGGGAGTGGTGAGGAAGGGGCGGAATTGTTGTTAGTGGAGTTGAAGGAAGTAAGGGAAGTGAGGGAAGAGATGAAGAAGGAGAGGGAGAAGAGGAGGGACGCGATCGCAAAATGGGGAAGGAGCATAAGGAAGAAAGAGCGGGTAGAGTTAGGTTGAAGAGCAGGGTGGAAATGATGGAGGATAGAGGTAGAAAGGTAGAGAAAGAGTTGAAGAGATTAGAAGGAGATGCAACGGTTGGGGGGTAACAAAGGAATTTTGGAAAGGGTTGGAAGAGTGGGAAGCTGCTACTGGAACACTATCCTATCATTTATGGTTGTTTGAGATTTTGTTTTTTTTAAGACAATTATGAAGTAATCAATATTAATTTAATGAGAAAAAAAGTCGAAATTTCATACATTGGGAGCTTTGGGTTTGAATATCTTTAGAATGGCTGTTTCTTTGAAAAAAAGTGTAAGAAATCTTTTTTGTAGAGGATTCGATTCCCTATAAGAATATGCTATTGGCTTTCCTCTGTGATGCGCAAATACCGAGATACAAAAATTTTAAAAAAACTTTTTTTTTTCATCTTATTTAAATGAAAAATCAAAAATTACGATGAGAATCCTCTAAATATTAAAATTAGGAGCTCCACTTTGAACAGGCTCTTTTTCACCGTCCACTAACCCCGTCAGCGTGAAATGTTGCAGGAATGTTGCAGCAATGTTCCGAATTTTGCACAACTTTCCGAGCGTTGCTGCAACATTCCTGCAATATTCCAGTGGCAATGTTCCAATGTGAATGTTGCAGGAATGTTGCTAGAACATTGCAGTGAGAACATTACATGTGAATGTTGCAGTAATGTTGCTGGAACATTGCAGTGGCCACATTGCGGACTATGGCCATTTCCTAATTAAATGATCACTTAATAAGTGATGCAATTGCATCGAGTTCTTTCAACTATATATATTGTAATGAGGTGGTTTGCCACTGATTACTTTTATTTGCGCTAGAGCGTATGTATTTGGATGTATGGGAAAAAATTGTAAGAAAGAATAAATGTGTGTGAAGTGAGTACGGAAAAGCGGTTGTCAACGTCGCCAATCAACAGCGGTGGTCATCGCCGTCAATTAAAGGAGAGCTCCGGAATACAGCCGAAATAATATTCCAATTTACCGTAAAGTGGGGCAATGGAATTCATTGACGATGGAAAGGGCAATCGAGACTGAGAACTACGCTGCCGTAATTTTGTACTGCACTTCCGACCTCAAGGTTGTAATGTATGAAAATAAATGCGTGTTATGTCTACTCGAGTGCGAGGACATGTTTGTTACTAAATAATGGTGCGGCGAAGTTTACACCGTCCGGAGATTGGAGGACAAAATATAGTGATTAACCGTGAGGGCATAAGAAGTCGCGGGTAAAGAAATGCAGCGAGGTGTCAGGTAATCTGATTTGTTAATATCGACGTGATGAGTAAACGCCCTGCAGAGACATTTATATTAATATCATTCGAATCGCACAGCAGTACATTTACACGAGGTCGGAAAGTCAATGTATATATTTTGTGTGTTAATGAATAATCGAAAGGATTGTTAACTTCCGTCTTCACCGTTCAATCAACATGTGTGTCAGGTGTGCGTCTTTGTGTGCCACGGCGAGACCGCAACCGAAGGATGGTGTCGAGAGAAATGGGGAGGTCACCCGGATAAGGAGTGATTGTAACATTTGCAAATGTTATGATTGGGCTGATTTGGCGAAGTAATGACCAAATAGCTAGCGGATTATCGGCAGGGTGAATACCCTAACAGACTACTTCGGAGGTTCCAGCCAGCAGCAGAGCATACAACCACGTGCGGAGTCGGCTAGTGAAGTGTGTGCAGTGTAAGTATGCCAGTAAGGGTTATGTGAGTGTGAAAAACATTGAGAGTGAATTAGAAAGAATGAGTGTGATAAAGCGAAAACGAATGTAAGCGTTATAGTCAAAATGGGATCTTGTAGACTCTCCGGGGAACGCCTCGAGCAAGCAAAGTAGAGTCAAAGAGACAAAAGTAGAGTCAGTATAAAATTATATAGAATCACGAGAAAGAGAAAATATTGTATTCAAAAATATTGGTTTGGCCCTTAGAAAAGGTCAAACAATATCAAAATTATTATCATTTTCATTATAATATATTTTCCATTTAAAATCATTTCGGTTAATTAATAAATATTCAAAGTCATTTTTACATCACCTAAATTATACAGTGTCAAAATTATTCATATTACTATTATTTAAAAGCAAGCAATATTATTTTCAGAGCCAATAGAATTACCCCAGGGTTCTATTGAGTATTTAAAACTGGGGTGGCATCCCTTGGAAACGTTGTGAGATAGCAAGTTAACGGTAACTCCGGAGAAAAGAGTAAAGTATCCGGATTTTAACCTTTTTAGGAAAGGCGGCCGTCACAATATATATTGTAACCTCGCTCGATTTTGTCCCTTAAAAATAAAACCTTACCGACGTTATCGTTGTCCTTGAAACAAGGGATGCCATCCCGATTGCCTGAAATTGGCTAAAGATTATCGGGGAAATCTTTTCTAATTAAATACAAAAATAATAATGTTCAGCAATTTATAATTTCAAATAAAATAATAACGATATTTATTCAATTCATAATAAAGAAAAATCCGGATGAAAATGATAATAATAATTGAAAATATAATGACTCGAAAATTAATAATATCTTTCCATTCTTTTAACGCAATAATAAAATAATATTCTTTCTTATTTTTGGCCGTGACGATTGACGGGTCTACGGCAGTGCGACAATAATTTCTCTCTCACACAAACAATATTTATTTCACTCATTCATTTCACTCTTCATACTTATCACGCAATATGTTATTCAATCTATTTTTTCTACCGAATAAACATTTTTTATTAAATCTAAATATTCACTCAATTCACTCTGCATACTTTTTTATACAATATTTTTTTCAACCGACATTTATTTTCGTTCACTTTCTCTCTCACACATTGTCCAATCACTTGTTTCACTTGAATCACGTGCACAGCGGCTTCTTCTTTCCTTCATTTATTTATTTAATATTGGATCCGGATCATTCTTCACTTTGATGTTAATAATTATGGACTGGATTTTATTCTTCATTGCACACACTAAATATTTTCGTCGTCCATTTTCTATTCTCTCCTCACACGCCTCGTTGACACGGCGTCCGCCATGGTGGTCAATCCGGAATTCCTTTTCGTTCTGTCTCTAAATGCACTCACGTGCCTCGCTGCATTGTCTTTTTTCTTCGGCCCCATCCGTCCATCTTCGGCTCGGCAGCTCCCACCGCTCACACTCGCGCTCATCCGTCCACACGCACACTCGTACTTGATAATATAGATGCAAGCCACAACATCACAATATGTATTGTAACGTCGCTCGGTTTTGTCCCTGAAAAAACGTTCGCAATCGTTATCGGTATCCTTGGAACAGCAAGGGATGCCACCCCGATTGCCTGAACATGGATAAAGATTATCGGGGAAATCTGTTTTATCACAAAAATAAAAATACCAATAATGAAGTTCACAGTAATTTAGATGTAAAAAAAATAATAATATTAATTTATTAAACAATGAAAAATCCGAATGAGAAAACAAAAATAATATGACAACGAAAATAATAATGACTTGAAAAATAATAATAACTTGAAAAATAATACTGTCTCTTTTTTCTTTAGACTCAATAATAAAATGAAATATTATTTAATAACGCTCTTAGTCCGGTCAAAATAGACATTGACCCTTGCATAAATTCCCAACAAGCTGAAAATTGGCATGAATGTTAGGAACACCGTTCTAATGAAATTGTGAAAAGTCCCCATGGATCCATGCAAGGACAAAATTTTATTCAAGGTCAAAGTTCGCAAAAATGGTTAGTTTTACGATAAAAATAGCTCAGACAAAAATTGTAGATCATGCGATTCTCTACAAAATAGCTATTTGACTTTTTTTCCTCAGATTCACCGTTCCTGAGATACAGCGATAAACAAATAAACTTCACTAAAGCAGTATTCTCCGTAATACGTATACGTATACGACTACGCTGCCTATATGTACATCACTGAGCGCAATGAAATATATATATATATTGTGACGTGGCGTTTTCTACGCGCCACGCACAATATTTAAAAATAATTTAATTAATTAATAATCGGCAACAGCAACGAAAATCAGCATCAGCTGCAACCTCTACGGCGACACAACACAAGGGATGCCACTCCCGTTCAAATAATAATTATTAATAAACCGGGAGAATTTATTAACATTGCAAACAAAATAAATGTTTCCTTATTTAGTAATAATGATTATGAAAAAATGATATTAAAGATTTTAATAATAATAACGAGCGCCCATCTTCCAATCTCATACGCTCTTCACGCTCACAAATAATAACATGATAAAAATAATAATATGACTCGATATAATAACTCAAAAATATATATTCTCTTATAAACGTGGATTCTTCGACCTAGTATACTATGGATTCGCAGCGATCACCTAACAATTATCATAGAGAGGAGCGCGGGGGGGTGCCTGGGGACTTTACATTCCGGCTCTCAACTCTATTTACTTCACGCGGTCTACAGGGGATCTACAGGGGTTCTCACACGCACTATTCATACGCATTCTTTACACGCGTTGCATGCCTTCACTCTTTTACAATATTTACACTGCTTCTTTTCACTACATCTGCATCACCAGCATCCTCAGCAACGTCATCACCTTCAGCAACCTCCGCAGCGTCAGAGACTCTTTCCCTTCAGCCCCTTCGTCACCGTCAGTATTTTCAGCCACCTCGGCAACTTCAACACATCAGCAGCCTCCACCACCATAACTCCACCACCTCAGCATCCTTGACTGCGATCCTCTGATCCGTATGGGACCACCACCATTGAATCACCGCCACGTTCGGCTACTACAACCCTCTCGTCGCCTCGCCTACTAAGTGCTACGGCCCATTGCTCTGGCCTGGCACGTCTACACACTTCACAGCCCCGATCGACAGTGTCGTTCGCCTCAATATTGGAATTTGCCGTAGAAATAGGTGCATACGCACCTATCCCCTCTTTACGCACGCATAATTGGCGCCGCTCGGACGAATTTCGTCACAATATATATATGTATATTATATGTATAATATATGTAATACATACATAATATAATATATATATAAGTAAAACTATTGGTCTGTGTGCGAATACTCATAATAAGTCTCGGATCATTACGATGCTGAAAGAAAAATTTACCACTCAAGATATTTTATTCAACCAAGCTGACAATGACGCTGATGTACTCATAATAGAAACTGCAATAAATCAATTTAATCTAACACATGTGTATGTTGTTGTTGGTGAAGATGTTGATCTACTGCTACTAGTTACCGCTCAAACTCCAACTGAAAAATTTATTTATTTTTTAAAATCAGGCAAGGCTCAACACCCATCAGAAACATATTCTAATATAAGTTTATCGGCTAACTCTAATCACAATTTGTCTAGCCAGCTACACAAATTATGATTTGACCTCAGGGACCGTGTGAGAAAAGCATGGAACAAAGTGAAGAATACCTGCAATGAGAGAGGCAGGAGAAAAGCCATGGAGGAACGCAAACGCCTCCAAAGAATTTACCACAAGGCGCTGGCCAAGGCCAAAAGCGATAGTTGGAAGCGCTTCTGTAGCAGCCTTGAGAAGGGGTCAGAGGCGAACAGAATCATTAAGGTTCTGGGGGACAGGGTGGCGCCAACATGGGCTGTTTGATCAGGCCGGATGGCAGCTATACTTGGACCTTAGCTGAAACCCTGGAGCTGCTCTTGGAGGAACACTTTCCGGGTTATAAGAAACCCGAAATAATGCAGCAGGGACCCATAGAGACCGGACATGGATATAAGC
>JAQQBS010000003.1:1197477-1210376 GCA_030347275.1 Microctonus aethiopoides | reverse complement strand
TGTATAATATTAGATATTTATAGTACTTGTAATTGAATGGAGTGAAATTCTTTACGGTTGATATAAGCCTGTTTGTCATTTTTTGGAGCGGATATTGGAATATGTGTTCCATCAACCATTCCCATAACTCCTGGAAAACCATATCTCGCTTCCAATATATTTGCTGTCTCTTGAGCTTTCAAAGGTGTAGGCCAAGCGATAAAATAATTTCTAAATTTACCAAGAGCTTTAACAACTTTTAGAACTGTTCTCCAAGCCGTGGCTTTTCCTACTCCAAATAAATTTGTTATAGTCCTAGAAGATTAAAATTTTTACTTTCTTCATAACAATTGTCATAAATATAAGTATATAAAATATTTTGACTGTTATTTACCTATAAGAGTCTGGATTTCCTAGTACATATAAAGTTATACACAGTTGCTTTTCAGGTGCGATAGGTGGATGGCCAAATTCATTAAAATTATCCATATCTGCTTTCAAAATATTCAATAAATAATAAAAAGTAGTTCGCTTCAAAGTGCAATTCAGTAATAAATACCCCATTACCCAAGTGCGCGCATCGATCGTGTACCTAGTGCATTCTCATGAAAATCCCTGTAAAACTTTTGGTGAAGTCCACCAAATGCTATTGGGGTATTCAAATAAAAATAGAAAAAAAGTCATTAAATATAATAAAACATATATAAGTTTTGGTTGCAATTGCAGTTATTTCAATTAGCGAAAATTCTCTTGAAACTCCGTATCAGTATATCTGGCCACTACATTTTCCATAAAATTGTCAACTGTAGTAAGAATAGGGCGTAAAGGGTAACAATGATGATTGTCACCATAATCTTCAAATATATCATCCCAACTTTCCGAATCAATTAACTCCTCACTGTCACTATCACTACTAGAAGATGATAACATTCCTTGTAATAAAACTAATTTTGCCATGATTAAATAAATATTAATTTTATACAATGTCACTAAAAACTTCACTAAATGATGAAATGATAAAATTAATTTTTTTACTTAAAAAAAAATTACAAGTAAAATTTAAAGGTTACGTCGTTATTTGAGCAAGTGATTCCTCCATTTATTTAATTTTTTTTCCCGCAAGAACATACATACATACATACATATATATATAGACCTTAAATAACCAGTTAACAATGGTTATATTTTTATAATTAATAATTATTTCAAAAGTATTCAAAAATTATAATCTACTTATGAGACGTCTTTACATTTATGCGTTTTTTTAATTTTAATCAGCTGTTTTTTGTTTACCGTTTCGGAACGCGAGGCGCCGGATGAGATGACAAGTGTACCAATCTACTAACAAAATTAGAGACCAACCGAAAAGGATATCGGAACAGACCCCAAGTGGAATGGGGAAAACTGCGATCGTGAGCGTGGTCGTTATGGTCGCTTAGTGGAACGTAGCCTATGAATAAAGTAAAATATGTGGATTTATTACTTACGCATGTTGTGCCAAAACAGAATGTACACAAGAATTTTTAAAAATTTCCTGCATTTTCAATTCTTGTGCTGGTGTTACCATGTATTCAATTTCCTTTTTTTTACGAAAACAGCTATGCTCTTTTATTGGTCGTCGTATGTATGTTTCCAGTACTCTCTTATGATCTTGTTTCCAGCTGCATTATACGTCAGAACATGACAACATTGGCAGTGTATTTAAATCAATCCTGGAAAAGTGTTTTACAATTTTATATCAATTGCAAGCAAGTTAACATTCATAGATGTAAAAATGACTGATGCCAACTGCTTTCAGAATGATCATTACATTACTTACAATGTGCAATAAAAAAGCGTTTCAAAAATATGCTTGCACTTTTCCCCAAGGCCGGCTTTGCAAGTACACACCATAGATAATATTTTTCCATCACATGACACTGAACAATTAATTTCATGGGGTTTATTCTTCAATTGTGATGTTTGCATGCAAAATGCAACAAACCTAACCTCGTCATTATTATTTCTTTCGCTCAGTTTTCCACATTTCACTATATGTCCGGCACTCGCGATTTTTGTACCTTCTATGTAATTACGTTTGCTAGGATTTGTTTGACCCCAACAACAAATGTCTTACTCAGAAATATACATTTTAATGGAAAAAAACGAAACCTTGCATGGGTGTATACTGTATTTGTTTTGTTTACTTTACGACTTATCCACCATATTGAATATTGCTCAGAATAGGCTCCGCCCCTAGGTAAAATCCCAATATCGTCTATGAATGCGGATTTCTATTAGCACACAGTATGCCGGTATTTTATACTGGAATGTAACTTGATTTTTCTTGGTCCATTATGAATTTATGGCTGTCAATAATATGTGTTTTGGCGTTTAGTACAATTATCTACGGTACACTCTCACCTCCAACATTTAAACAACAACGAAATAGAACCAAAGTAGAGAATAAGGTAGATATTTATATCTAATTCATATTCAATGGCAATAACTAACTTAACATAATAAACAGCATATGCATGCTATATGTGTACACTCATTTTTTATAGAAACATCCAGTTCATTTAAATGTCCAAGATAGATTTTTAGTCGTTCAAGATCCAAAGAGTAGTGATATTTTAAAAGAAGCAGGTCTTTATTGTAAGGACACAAAAATAAGACACTTCACTGGTGAGATTTTAGGTTATATTACGCCCGTAAGTAATTAGATATTCAATATAGTATTCAACTTTTTGAAAATGAATATAACATTTAATATTAATCCATAGTGGAATAGTGATGGCTTGGAAACAGCGAAAATATTCCATGGTAAATTTACCGTTTTATCTCCCGTATGGTTGACTCTTTCAAGTGGTAATACCTCAAAGTTTCATATTACAACACACGATATACGAAAAAAGTGGTTGAAACAAATAAAAGCATTTAATGATCATAATCATACAGTAAGAAGTGAGTTTTGAATTATAATCAAATCAACACTATCAAATATTTATTGAATTTTTATGCAATTGAATATTTCAGTATTACCAAGAGTGTTATTTGAAAATCTGTTACCTGATGATGTAGTGTCATTGAATGTTGATAATCAGCGTAAAAGTCAACTTGTGTCAGCACTCGTTGAAATTGCTAAAGTAATCGATGAAAAATATATATCAATTGAAAAATTGACTCAAGATAATTTTATTCATAATTGAATCTTCATTTCAGACGTTTTATTTCAACGGTTTTGTTCTGGAAATGTGGAATCAATTATTATTTACCGGCGTTAAAATCAGATTGGTTGTCGATTTGATTAAATTTTTGAGTAAAAGCTTGAAAAATGAAAATTTGGAAGTGATCTTGGCTATTCCACCAGCAAGAGGGTATTTCGTTTCATCTTATATCAATTGAAATTTAGCACATTGTATGAAACTAGTATAATGTGAAATTGATTTAAATTACAGATCAACACCTGAAACATTTTCGAGGGTGTACTTTAACGAGTTGGCTCCCCATATTGATTATTTTTCATTGATGACTTACGATTTTTCGCGCGTTGATCGGCCAGGACCTAATAGTCCTATTGAATGGGTACAAGAGTGTGTAGAAAAATTAGTACCTGATAACGATGATTCGAGACGAAGTCAAATATTAATGGGATTAAATTTTTATGGGAACGATTATACACCTGAAGGCGGTGGGCCCATTGTTGGTTGGCAATATTTAAAAATTCTTGAAACATTCAAGGGTAAAATTTTGTATGATGAAAGAAGTGAAGAACATTTTTTCGAATACAGGTATAAAATTATATAGAAATGCATAATATAAATAAATGATAAAGTCGATATTTAAAGTCCTTATCAATTTATAGATCCTCAGTTGGTAGGGATTACGTATTTTACCCAACACTGTATTCCATAAATCGCCGAATCGATCTTGCCCGCAAATTGGGAACAGGACTCTCCATATGGGAACTTGGGCAAGGTTTAAATTATTTTTACGACCTGTTTTAGTAAGCTGCAAGTACTATTATTTCCAGTTTTTGTTGATAGTTGCAAAATATCCAAATTAAAATGATTTGTAACAATTTTCATATTATCAAATAATCATTTGTTTTATGTAAACAATCTATAATTATATAAAAAGATGATCTAGTTTAATTACGAAAAAACATAATCTTTTTTGTTTTTTGGAACTTTTCTGTCTTTCTGTAACATCATCATAGTTTGCGGTCCTTGTAAAATGTTATACATCAGGGCCCACGACAATTTTGCTGGCATCCAACTAATATAAAATCCGAATATTTAATTTACTTGACGAATAATATTAGGTTAATTTTATTAATTCAATGATTATGTTACATAATCAATGAACGTACCTTTTCAGTGGAAGTAAGTATCTAGTACTTCTTGGCATCGTTACATTTATTTCATTTGTCAATATTGCAGATACTATTTCTTCCGCAACATATTCTGGTTCAAGCATAGCTATAAGTCTGTATACAAAAACAAATAGCGAAATGATAGATTTATGTCATGAAAAGACTTTCTACAACAGATCTAATCAGTATCATCACATTTTTTCATCACCTTGGTTTAACACCCGGGAACATGTTCGTGTTAATGAAGTATGGACATATGAGAGTTGTGTGAATACCATGGTATCCATGTACCTTAATAAATGTATATCATTATATGTCGTAATATTGAAATCTTTATGTTTAGCGAATATGCTTACTTTAAGCTCTGTAAATAGACTTTCATGATATCCCACTGCCGCAAATTTTGCTGCTGAATAATCTGTACAATTATATGTACCAAGTAGTCCAGCAACGCTTGCGACTGTGACAATGTGACCGTGATTTTCTTTCATCATCTCATTCATGAATGATTTGTTAATCTGTGTGATATTTATCATAATTCTATATATTTTTATGATGAATAATAATTTTAATTAAATTTTTCACGATTTCCTCTTGATTGACTCACCCAGTAATGAGACAGGGTATTGACTTTGAAGGTCTTTTCGATTTCATTGTCAGGAATGTTCATGAATGTTTTTCCACACACATATCCAGCATTATTTACAATAATTGTTACCTAATAAACCATAATTCAGATTCTTAAAATGAAATGTATCATAATACGAATGAATTTGGATACTTCAATATAAATCAATTTATTCACGTTTCCAACTTCAATTTTCACGAGTTTTGATACTCTGTAAACTTCCTTCTTATTAGCAACATTGCAAACGTATCCAGTGCATTCACCTCCAGTGGATTTTATTTCTTCGACAACATCCTGGATGCCTGGAAATAAACAAATGTTCGTGTCAATTCAAATGTATTCTGTTAGTAGTTGCAGGATGAAGCGCGAATCAACCTTAAATATACTCTACAGAAAAAAATTAACGGATTAAAATAATTTCCATAATTTTTCCGTGTTCTTTGACAGGCTGTATTTCGGTGAAAAATGGTCGTATTAAATTTTTACAAAAAACACTTTGAAGCTCTGAGATTCTAGTTTTTAGATCTTGTAGCGGAAAAATTTTTGAAGTTGCGGTTAGTACGTGATCGATCTTAAGAAATAGCGCAAAAAAAAATAATTTGCAAATTTTGTCTTTTTTTTGAGTGCACGAACTTGGGAAACGTTTTTTTTAGCTAAACCATCGAGAGGGTTGGATAGCTTGTTTATTCAGCTTCAATTTCGTTTTTTTGAAACCTTGATACGACCATTTTTAACTGAAATATGAGACTTTTAACGGAAAAAGGTCCTTCTGTCTTCAATCATCGATATCTCAGCGACAAATGCTCCTATAAAGAATCAAAGGACAGTTTTGGAAACTAGGAAAATTTTTCTATAAGATACTACCTTAATTTTGAAGAAAAAAAAACGATCCGTAAGTATGTAAGAATAAGCGTAAATCCGACCATACAACCTTCATGTGGTACGCTTTGAATAACGCATATTGCCCGCGGTTTGCATCTGAACCATGCTGAAAAAACTGGACATTCGCTCTTGAATGCCCCGAAGATTTTCCAGAAAAAAAAAAAGAATATGAAAATTATTTTGAAATTTTTTCAATATTTTTTTGTTTTTACGTCGATTGTTGTTTTTTCGTCTTGCAGAACATCGATTATAAGGAAAATGTGGAAAATTTCTAAGAAATGTTTTTTTCCATTTTTATCATGATTATGAAGTGTTTAAGCGCAAAAATCGTGACCCTTTAATTTAATCAAAAGTTTAATTGCTTGAAACAGCGAAACAGTTCGCACGATCAAAATGAACAATTGCAGGGGGTTTCTGGGCATATCGAGCTCAAAAAGTTACTCTCAACATTAGTCATTTCATGGATATTTCCAATTCATCCGACAATTTTCTAAAAAACCATAAATTACCCTTTTTTTCTTTTTTTTTTCAAATTCATGTTAAGGCTAAACAAAATTGAGGCAGTATATTATAGGAAATTTATCCTAGTTTCCAAAACTGTCTTATGATTCTCTTTAGGAGCATGTGTCGCTGAGATATCGATGATTGAAAACAAAAGGACCTTTTTCCGTTAAAAGTCTCATATTTCAGTTAAAAATGGTCGTATCAAGGTTTTGACAAAACCAAATTGAAGCTGAATAAACAAACTGTCCAACCCATTCGATGGTTTAGCAAAAAAAATGTTCCCAAGTTCGTACACTCAAAAAAAAAGACACAAAATTTGCAAATTTTTTTTGCGCTATTTTTTAAGATCACGTAATAACCGTAACTTCTACAATTTTTCCACTACAAGGTCTGAAAACTAGAGACTCAGAGCTTCAAAATCCTTTTTTTGGAAACTCGATACGACCATTTTTCACTGAGATACAGCCTGTCAAAGAACACGCAAAAATTGCGAAAAATTTTTTGACCCTTTAATTTTTTTCACTAACGTATATAAACTAAAATACTTTCTCATATCAACAGCTTGATCGTAGATTCGTCGACTTATTGAACTATAAACTCGCAGTTAATTATAACGACATAATATTT
Source organism: Microctonus aethiopoides (assembly GCA_030347275.1). Classification (NCBI taxonomy): domain Eukaryota; kingdom Metazoa; phylum Arthropoda; class Insecta; order Hymenoptera; family Braconidae; genus Microctonus; species Microctonus aethiopoides. The sequence goes on along the minus strand of JAQQBS010000003.1, from coordinate 1,203,399 downwards.
GAGACTACTGTAGAATGCATGAGGACAACGCACCGCGGTTCTCAACTACTACATTCTTTCTGCAATAATTCCCACACACACACACCATACTCTTCATACTTCCAGTACTCATCAAATTCTATGTAATATGTTTCCATTTTTTTTTAAAGAAATTTAAATTGTTCTTTAATTATTGAAAATCCAAAGTTATCTTAATCAATTATTGAAGCATATAATTTTAGCTGTAGCAATATAAAAAATTTTATGTTCAAGTTTTTATACTGTTTATGCACTCGTTTCATGCTCTCACTTATATATTTTTTTTCATTTTACAATGCTTTTTTTTGTATATCTCCCATTACCCCTAAATTTATTGGCATTACTCATTTTAAAATAATAAATGAGAGCAGCGAATATGATATAGCAGCATCAACACAAAGAGCTGCTCGACGCGTTGTTGTCAGGTCTATTTTGTGTTAAAAAATACTTGAGTCAAAAGTCATTTATTTATGATTTTTAGTAATTAGGTAACGTCTAAATTAAAATAATAAATTTATATACCCGAGTTGTTAATTTTATTAAAAAAAAATTTAGATTTTATCATGACTTGCGAGGTACTGTCCGTTCAATCTTAACGCACGCACTATTTTATCATATACCTTCAGATTAGAATTTATTAATTAAATAATCAGTTCGCATCTTCCCAAAGCATAAAATTCACACACATGCTTGCAATATTTACGATCACACATTCAAACATCATGCTATTACAATGTCAATTTTTCATCAATCGGGATCAATAAATACAATTATTCGATTTATTAATTTTCTCGCATAAATCCTTGAGTATAGCTAGCTTCGTTGCTCCTCGTTGATTCTCGATGCAGTCTTCTCTCTCGCACGCGTCGTTGCTCAACCATAGTAGGGATTTCCCACTCCTTCGTGTTTAGTTGCATTCAGTCTCTCTTATCGCCGGGTTCTCCCACCACATAACAGTGATCCTCAGACACAAGAGTACATTCATATCACGCATAAGAGAAAAAATTAATAAACTCATAATTTTTTCTGTTGATAGACGAATGAAATCCTCATTCTTTTATTTAAAGTCGCGATGACGAAATTTCACCGGTCGAGGACTGTGTCGTGATAACCACGACGTTGCAGTATATTCAATGAAGTCACACATGCATTGTTACTGATTATGAATGCACGCGGACACAACAAATCGACATAGTATAAACTTCCACATCTGCAAAAGAACTGTTATATATATGGTCCTGGAATAGATGACCCGGTTTAAGTAAGTGGATGCTTAGTATTTCTATACATAAATCGAGTGTAAAAATTTGAATGAGTTTTTTTCGAAACTATGTTTTCAAAGTCGGTGATCAATAATTCAAAACCCACTCGACAGATTTGAATGAAAATCATGCAGTTTATTGAAACCATAAAAAACTAGGGCGTAATCGAAGGTTTATTTTTAAATTAAAATTTATATTTTTTTTAATCAATGAACTAGGGTTTTTTCCCTTGAAAATCCGCGATTGAGACATCCGAGATCACCGTATTTTCCGTGAAAGAAAAAGCTTCGATCAACTCCTAAATTATAAAATATTAAACTAACGATTACATCTTGTTCGGTTGATTATTATTATGTTCATTATCAAGCCCAACTTTGAGAGCAGGATCCAATGAAGATGGCAGTAATTTGGTGACCAATGAATATCTTTTCTTGAAATTTTCGACAGTTGAAGTTAAAATATAATGTACAATAACTATATTATTTCTGTTTTATGAAATACATGAAACTATTGTCAAAAACAAATTATTTAAAAAACTCATTTTCTCATGCTGATGACTACCCTTAACCTTTCAATGAAGATCGAATCCAGATATAGAAGCAACAAAACTTATTGTGCCTATTAAGTTGGATTCACTCAAGCACGTACTAGTTGTTTATTCATTTGAAATGAGGAGAACATGATGAATTCTGTGGGCAAGTTCAATTTTATGCAATTTAAAATATGCCATGGTGTTGTTACCCACATATATATGTAGTCATTATGAATATGGCATTCACTTCTATTTTTCTCCTTACACAAACGCAAGCAATCCATGAATTAGCTCATATACAGTAAAAGCTACTGACTGATTCTTCAACTTACGTTTCAATATAATCGAGATAAATCATCAAATCACAATTTGAAAATTTTAAATACAGTTATATTTTCGCAAAAATAAAATGATTACTCACCCAATTTGTTGATATCCCATATAATGACGCGTGCACCAAGCGATGCTAGTTTAACTGCAATTAATTTACCTATTCCACTTGCAGCGCCCGTTATTAATGCTATTTCACCCTTAATACTTTTGCTTCGATATCGACGTGGGATTAAATTCGTCAACAATGCTTCAATTGTATAAAAAAACACCAGCCATGCAAATATCATAATATCATATAAAATTTTAACGCTTTCTTTCAATTCCATGGTTTCATTGATCTAGAAATAACATTTCATCAAACATTAATTGATATTTTCTTCACTGAATACCTGTTTGATAATGAAACAGAAATGTAATATTTAATTGAATAGTTAGTGTCGACAAATGTTTAATTCAGCATATTCTATGCAATCCAATAATTATCTATTCTCGGTGGTAATTTTCGAATATGCTAAGGTAAATTTTTCAGTTATTTTCTATTTATCCCACTTTTCAATAACGACATTTTTCATAAACTTTTTACACATGTACTATTCGTCTATGAAGATGGAGATGCTCTTTAGGATAGCTACAATCACCACATGCGTCAACTATTGACTGTATAGCTACTGTTAACTGACGCGAAAGCGACCGAGTCGTTGAGAGTCAATAAAATTATTCCTACATCATTGCAAGGAACACTAGCGAATAAAGACTGACTGAAAGGGGCATTCTCGACATTGAGAATTCATCTTTCATGCTGTCTTTATCCACTAGTTTACACATCGGGAATGCCCCTTTCAGTCAGTCTTTATACACTGGTGCAAAGAACAGGTTACGCTACAATTTTCTGCACAACAATCTAAATGTAGCTGATAATTAAGTTGAGTTCCGGTAGAGGATTCGTGATGAAGAGATACTACTTGATGGAAGAAATTAGTGAGCACGAATAATACTACCATATCATCACGCTTCATTATCAGTGATGAATCATCTATTTACTCCACCATATGTTTCAACATGGAGAAAATGTATTTCATAATTAAAAATCGTCATCTTGCATATTACTGATATTTGATCTTCACAATTGATTTTTGTTTATTTCGTATTTATTGATATTCAATAGTTCATGAATTAATTATATTTGCTCATAATTATTTCTCGGTTTCTACATCGATATAAAATACATTATACATATATCGCTATCAGATATTTCTAGAGAATTCTTGAGAGCATGAAAGTATACCATACTCCTGCCAATCGTATTATGCCGTCGCGCAGTTTGCAGATCCTTGCAGTCGGAAATGTCAATGACCGTAAATGCATTCCAAGTCAAGTTGCTAACGGATCAGAAAATTATATATTGCCCGAAGAGCTGGGAGACTTGGTATAAATGCAAAATACAGGACCTGTACTATAATGTTCAGTATCAATTGAAGAATGAATTTCGTAAAAATCTTTATTACATCCCAATGCAGCACAATGAAAAATAAATCTATATAGGATACAGATTATGCTTGGATGCTTCATGAAACGAGATATCTATAGCTGAAGCTAGCTGATCTCGCTGAAATCAGGTCAATCGCAGAAGAACTACCACAAGTATAATTTTGCATTCTATCATTAGAAAACTCATCATCACCCTTAATTAGCAACATGATTTCGAAATTTATATTTAAATAAAGCACCATAACATTACCTTATTATTTGCATCATTATATATAACTTAAGGGGACTTCTGGTCTAGCGGACGAAAATTTGATAGATTTTCAACATTTTTTTTTGTTATGAAAAAAATCAACAATGTTATTCAAACTTTGTTAATATATTTTATCATTTATAATCTTCACAAAAATTAAAAAAAAAAAAAAATAAAAAACAAACAAAAAGATATTATTAAAAAAATGACCCCAAAGTTGTCCCTGTGAAAAAAACCGACCTTGCTGACGGGAATAGATTTGGCTTTTCTACTCATCGAAAATCAAAAATAAAAATTGATCCTTAATTGTTATGAATGTATCTATGTCAGGAATTAGAATGAAAAAAAAAAAAAAAAATTGACAAAATGACACGTTTTCAAAATGAAAAGTCTGAAAACAGCCTCATTTTTGGAACGTTTTGTTTATAAAAAAATTAAAAATATTTGACTGAAAATTTTTATTCTAGTTCCGACCATAGCTGTTAATGTACTTAATAACGTGTTTAAATTTGAGACAAATCGGTCGAGTAGTTTTTTTTCAAATCATTTCCGTGAGTCAGAAAAAAGTAGTTTCGAGAAAAACGCGTTTAAAGTTAATAATAGCCCCTTCTACCTATTTCGGCGCGGACCTTTAATGGGCTATAATACTTGAAATACTGTGAATATCATTACCAATTTTTCACAGTATAATCTTAAGACACTATACTTTCGGAATATAGAAGAAAAAAAAAATCAATTTTTCGAAAATTCTAGACCAGAAGGTTCCCTTAATTCAAGTACACAGTGAAAAATTTTATATGAAAGTCCACTAACAGTTTGTATTAAAAATTTTTCGATACAAATTCAATCTGAAGACGATGTTTAATCAGCACATTATTCATATAATTCGATTTAACTCCGATGACATGTTGAACAGTTACAAAAAATTGAAAAATATCTTGACTCAAAATATATATAGTCTGAAAAACTACATTTAAGGGGATAATGTTATATCTTTGGCGCCACAAACGACGATGGATTCTTATAGAACTCGACAATATAAGACGTTTTTGAGGAATGAGATATTTCGATATCTTGCTTAGTTTTCGAGATATCGAAACTTCAACATCTATTATTTTATTTTTATTTCAATGTTATATTTGATAGTTTTTGATGAAATAAGACTTTGTTACGTCTAATTTCGTCGAGGAAAGTATGCATGTAAACAAATAATCTGTAGGCATGTATGTACGTATAATTGTGAGTGTGTATGTATATGTGTGTAGATAGAGTGGGGTCCGAGGCAAAACCTCGGTGGGGTCCAGGGTCGAAGCCCCGGGGAGTGAGGGGGGGGGGGGGGGGGGGGGGGCTTGAATAAATGTGAAGAAATAGTATGTTACAAAAACAAAACAAAATTAATCTTGATGATTTCGCCAAAGTTAAATTAATTTATGAAATGATAAAAAATTTTATGAAAAAATTTATCAATGCCCAAATCGCACCACGAGGAGATATCATTTGTTTAAACAAATAATCGAATAGTGCATTTTCTGTTCATATTCTTCCTGTATTTGAGTGGGGATTGGAGTCCCTCACTTAAAGTATAAGATTCCAAAATGTAAATAAATAGCATTAGTCCGGTCAAAATAGACATAAAAATAGGGGTACCGTTGCATAAATTCCCAACAAGCTGAAAATTGGCATGAATGTTAGGGATACCATTCTAATAAAATTGTGAAAAGTCCCCATCGACCCCATGCAAGGACAAAATTTTATTCAAGGTCAAAGTTCCCAAAAATGGGTTTTTCGCGTTTTTCAGCAAAACCGTTAGTTTTACGATAAAAATAGCTCAGACAAAAATTGTAGATCATGCGATTCTAAACTTTACTAAAGCAGTATTCTCCGTAATACGTATACGTATACGACCACGCTGCCTATATGTACATCACTGAGCGCAATGAAATATGTACATATATATATATTCTTATATATAAAAATCTCCTTTCACGATGTTTGAAACAAATGGACTCCGGAACTACTGAACCGATTTTGATGAAACT
>JAQQBS010000003.1:1134081-1147903 GCA_030347275.1 Microctonus aethiopoides | reverse complement strand
AATAATATTTTTTCTATTCATTTGTTAATTCATTAGCTAATTTATTTGCTCATTTAAATGATTCTGGTTTGCATTGTATAGTTCTATTTATTCGATTATCTATTTTTTTAGTGACACATTTGTTCATTTATTCATATAAGTTTGAATCGTTGATGGAAATTGCATGTATATGTTTATAGATATTATTTTTGTACATATACTGTTTGAATTCCAATATTAAATTGATTTGTTAACCAATTACTTTATTAATATATTTATTTATTTATTTATTTATTAATTCATTCATTCATTTGGTAATGAACAGTGAAAATTATTTTTATATTTTATGTGAATTTTCATTCATAAGGGATTCTCGAAAGTACAAAACTCTAGCAAGGTTTGTTGAAGTCTGTGACGAATGCAATGTACGTACTTTTATATGTAATTTTCCCACAATACATATAAACGTCATTTTTTCACGATATAAACATCCGATTGAAATGAGCCGTAGCAACTTATGATCCCCCGAACATTCTCATGCTATGTTCAAAATTTCAGACTTTTTTATCAAGCCACTCCTGAAATCACGTGGCTTCTATTATTATTGCATTTGTTACCGCGACAAAAAACACGTATTTGTTATCTCCGGTCAAACCAAAAGTCATATCGAATTATGACGTCACCATTTATAACCCTCCTGATATCCAAATGCTATATACAAAATTTGAGATTTTTTGGTCCAGTCACTCCTGAGATCACATGGCTTCTATGTTTTTCGTCACATAAATTCTATAAAATATACGTATTTTTTTCGAAAACGCATATAATTATTTTTTTGCGGCGAACGGAAAGTAGAAACAAAATTTAACATGACAATTTATTGTTAGCTCGATAATAATTAACTCCCCATAAATTTTCGATTCATTTGGTCCAGCAGTTTTCAAAATACTCTCACTATATAAATAAAATATTCGTCCATCCGGCACTGGAAAAACACGTTTTTCATGTACATGACCTTCAAAAACATGAAATTTTTTTTTATATTATACAAGGAGGCAATTCATTGAACATTAATATTAGGTTCTTTTATCCGTTATTCCAATTATTATAATTGAAAAATGCGATTATATGCGTTATTTTGGCGTTTTCAAATCGGACGAAAGCAATACTTTCTTATCACTAACAAGGAAACCTTCTGAGGTGTCCGCCTCCGATCTTGTTGCGGTTATAATATGTTAATCTCCGTCGAAAATGATGAGATACGTATTTTTTTTTGTGCGGAAAAACATATTTAAGGGGTGAAAAGGACCCCCGAAGTTGATGCTCCATGGGAGTGGTTTCCAGGTTTCACATATTTCTAATTGATATTTTCAAAAACGACCAAATGGATAAAAATCTACATGAAAAACGCATTTAGTGTTACATTTAAAAAACAAAAAAAAATATAATTTCGAGCCATTGAAAATAAAAAAAAACTCATAACAAAAAATCTATTGGTTTTTTTTTTATGGGACCAATTTTAATCGAAAGAGCGTAAAAAATTACCAGATACATGTCTTTGCGTTTTCGGAAAAACCATGGTTGAAGATGCTTTAAAAATAACTAAATTCATATCTACATAGTAAATCGATTGAAAATTATTTATATGTTCAATGAGGAAAGGATGTTAAATTTGACTGATAATTCATATATGATAAAATCTGAAATGAAAATTCTTTATTAACTTTTTATTTGTCGTTAAAATACTACAAATAAGTGAATTATTCAATATACGTGTTACATTTATGATAATCTTCGAAAAAATGTTTGAGACATAATGATTTTTTGCACCATGAACAACGAATAATAGAATATAGGTAGTTTTCCAATTACGGAAGCACAGTGCGATTCAGTGCCGCACAATGTTGCATTAGCAGAGGTTTAGTTGGAACAGATTAGTTTTTAAATGCGACAACAGAGTGCCATAGTCTCTCTTAAGATTTTCGAGAAAAATTCGTCGGTTTGACAATCTTTATTACACAAGTAATATGTGGTGTGTAAACCAGTGTAAACAATTCATCACATACGTAAATAAAAAAAATGTGGCATAGAAGTATTTCGTCTAATATTATTTACTAATTGTACATATTTATTAATTTTCCAATTTTGTTTAAATCAAGTTTCAGGATGAGTTATAAAAACATTTTTTTTTTTTTAATGGAATCATTTTATCCAGATGATAATGATGATGATTCAAGTGATAATAACTCTTTGCATGAATCAAGTAATTCCTCATTAAGTGATATTTTAATTGAAAATTTCTACGACGATCAAGCTGATGTATTATTAGCACCATTAATTCAATATCTAGTGACAGGTAATAGAAAACAGCGAGTAGAAGATTATCTCTCAGTCGTAAAATCTTGGAGTGACGTAGAATTTAAAGAGCATTTTCGACTTTCACGAAGGACTGCATATAATTTGATAGGTACGTGTATATATCAAATGGTTATCAAATAAATTATCATGCTATTGAATACTAACTACTTCTTCTATTGCAGGTGAATTGGAAAGATCTAATTTCATTTCTGTCAATAATTTTGGAATGAAACCAATTAGTGCCGAAATAAGTTTTTTGATTTTTTTATGGTTTATTGCCAATACAGAACCATTACTGATAATTTCTATGAAAATATGTATATCCCTATATTGGGGATATAACAGTTGCATGCAAAATGCAACTAACCTAACGTATTCATATCGTATCCCAGTTAGTGTGGAATAATGCAATGTGAATGTTGCTGGAACATTGCAGCGGCAATATTGCAGACTATGGCCATTTCCTAATTAAATGATCACTCATTAAGTGATGCAATTGCATCGAGCTCTTTCAACTATATATATTAGGGTGGGCCAAATGAAACTTTGAATTTTTATTTCTTTTACAATAATGAAAATACTGTTCAAGGTGACCAAAAAATGAGCGTGTGAAAAGAGGAGCTCTTAATTTTAATATTGAGAGGTGACGATGCGTGATTTTTAATTTCCCATTTAAATAACATGGGATTTTTTTTTTTTTTTTGGTTTTTTTTTGCGTTGTAGCGAATTCGTATGTTGCAAAAATCAATACATATCCTTATAGGAAATCGAGTGATCTACAAAAAAGGTCCTATATGATTTTTCGCTAAGTCAACTCGTTTAAAAGTTATTCGAGGTTAAAGTTCAACCTCAAATGACATATGATCACTTTCACAATTTTTTACACGTTATCACAAAATAAACAACATAAAATATCATATTATTTACGAGGTTCATTGAATATTCTTTACTAAATCATTAACATTTTTACGAAATAAAAATTTTACGATTATTGATCAATAATTTCATTAAAATTATTTTTCAATGCTTTTTATTTGAAACGTGCAGAATAATATGAGTTTTTTTCTACAAATTTGTCGAATAAAAACGAAAAAAGTCACGGAAAATACGATATTTAATGTTGTTGGGTCAATATTTTGTGATAACGTGTAAAAACTTGTCAAAGTGATCATATGTCATTTGAGGTTGAACTTTAACCTCGAATAACTTTTCATCAAGTTGACTTAGCGAAAAATGATATAGGACCTTTTTTGTAGATCACTTGATTTCCTATAAGAATATGTATTGATTTTTACAACATAAGAATTCGTCATAACGCAAAAAAATTAAAAAAAAATATATAAAAAATTTCCGTGTTATTTAAATAGGAAACTGAAAATCACGCACCTTTCAATATTAAAATTTAGAGCTGCTCTTTTCACACGCTCATTTTTTGGTCACCTTGAACAGTATTTTCATTATAGGAAAAGAAAAAAAAATTCAAAGTTTTTTTGGCCAACCCTAATGTATACTGACGAGTACTGGAGAATAGTGTTAGTTTCGCAGCGCTGTAAACCTTTTAGAAAATAAACAAATTTGCAAAAATAATAATCGATAATTATTCCGTGAAATCCCCTCTTAAAAAGTGCTCTAATATCATTTTTTCGTAAAATGACCAGTGAAAAAGTTATAACGAAAAAAAAAAAAAAACAAATTGTCCTCAAATTTTTATCTATTTTCGTTAATAACTCGTTTATTTTCAATTTTACGAACAAAAGTTACATAACTAAAGTTGTAGAGAATTTAATTTGCTATTTTCTGTGCGACGAGTAGTTTGGCCGATATTACGTAAAATCATTTGCACCCCCTTTTTCAAAATGGTGGCCAAAATATAAGGGTGGCGATACCAGGAACTTGGATTTAACTTTGCATTAACTCCCCCTTGATGTAAAAAAAAAAAAAAAAAAATTTTACTCCTCACCAACATGTAAAGAAAATTGTAACATTTCAATGGACTAAGTCGCATAGAAACATAGAAACGCAGCTCACACAGAGAAGTAACAACAGTGTATAGTATACGTACGCTCACGCTCAAAGGAGTCGAGAGATCGCGGCGTAGTGGGAGGCGTAACGACATGGAAGCGTCATGCTGTCTGCCGTGACGGCATTCGAGTCAATTTTACTGCCAAGGCGCGCCTATAGATGTTTCACATCAAATAAAAAATTTCAAAATTCGATAAAAAATAGAAATAATTGCGATCACATTCTGAATGCATTTCTAGAAGCCATGATAGTGATTCGTTTTTCCAATTCTTTGAAATTGGATGTTGACGTTTCTTGTTTCAATGCCAAGGTTTTTTTTTTGCATAATCTTGAAGTTCAGCTTTTTTTATCGACGTTACATATTTGATGTTCATATAGATTTTGATCTTGAATATAGTTTCCAAACTAAATAACCAATTCATCAGTTGTATCATTTCCACTTTTCTAACCACTCATTACTAGTTTTTAATTCATTTTCTGTGCTACCTAGAGCTATGTACGGTCCATTCATAGGCATATATCATCATATCTTGACTCATCACACCATATTCAAGTGAGTTCATCTATGATATCAGATTCTAGTTTTTCATTTCGCTTTATTTTTTCGGATATTCTGTCATCAGCATTATATTCTCTTCCCAATAATTTTTTTTAATTTTTCCGCCACTTCTGTACGGTTCTTACTTGAACATTGAGCTGTTTAATTGCGATATAACTCTGGCTCACACCATCATTCAATTCATGAAGTACATTGATTTTCACGTTCACTGTTCCAACTATATGCTCTTTTCTATTTTCTAAACAAATAATCTCGCGAATCGACATGACGATGTATATTTTATATGTGAGATTCAAACTTCAGACTGAGGCAAACGCTCGGAAAATACCAATTTTTGTCTACTGTTATTCGTCAAAACAACTACTGTGCGCATCATTTATGTGCAAGAAGATGGAGAATGAAGAAAATAAAGAAACAAACTAAATTACTCACGGAGTGAGGAACATAACTTTCCCTATTAGTGAAGAAATACGGAACTATTGAAAAGTGAACCAAATAAAAGTTTGATTGTGTACTTGTGGGTCATTTACTGTATGAATGCATACAGTAGAAAAATCAATCCCGAATTACACATATTACTGTACTGAATAGCCTGTATATTATAGATACACGCAGACAAAAACAAAGATAAAGTCACCGTGGATTCTTAAAAGTTCAATCTCAGATTCAACTATCACATTACAATAATCATTGTCAAATAGAATATGTAAAGAAAACGTCTCTCATTTCATTTTTGAATGAAATTTACTAATTTTTTTTACTAATGCTGTAAACTCAATTAGTGTCAATACTTAGTTGGTATCAAAAAATCTTATTAATACTAGATTTACGAATTGAGCCAATTTGACTCATTGAAAATTTGATTATTATTATATACACTTCTCGCAAAAATTAAAAGAACAAAAAAAATAACCAAATTTTTTGGTCACTTTTGACGGGCTGTATTTCAGTGAAAAATGGTCGTATCGACAATGTAAAAAAAAGAGAACAATATTCACTCATTTCAGGAGCTGAAATATATTTTGAGCTTTTATTTTCATTATTAAAATTGTAAAAAAATGATTTCTTTTTTTTTCAAGAAAACAAAATTTTTTTGAAATTTTTGCCCTTGGATTTGCTGTATGACCAGTAGTTACGTCAATATCGGTAATTGAATGAAAAAGGATCCTTTTGCATTCAAAACTCTATATTTCGGGAACAAAAGGTCGTATTGTGGTCTTCAAAAAAGGAAATTAAAGCTGAATATAAACAGGCTATCTGATCCATGTATTGGCGTATAGCTTGAAAAAATTTTTCCATTCCCATGGACTGAAAAATAAAATGTGAAAAATTCGTAAACATTTTTTTTTGTCCTTCCTCTAAGGATCAAACGAAAATTGCTGCTTCTAAAAAATTTTCAATGAAAGATCTGAAAACTAGAATCTTCAAGCTTGAAAATCTTGTTTTTACATTGTCGATACGATCATTTTTCATTGAAATACAGCCCGTCTAAAATGACTAAAAAATTTGGTCATTTTTTTTGTTCTTTTAATTTTTGCGAGAAGTGTATATAAAACTTTAATATTATTTTGTAAAAACATACCTTGGTTTTTAGTTAAGTAATGAAATATATAGCGAGGTTTTGATAATAAATCTCTCAATTAAATTAATTTGGAACTATTTTACACTTCAGTAAAAATATGTACATAAACAACATTCGTAAATATAGTCTTCAAATGTGCCATTATTGATGTATTCGTCTGCATAGAATATTTTTTTTCATTATTTGCTTCCATTATTAAATTGGTGGGTTTCAAAATTGTTTGTCGTTATTATTTTTCAAACTCCATTGAGAAAGTATAGACTATAAGCGTAACGAAATAAGAATTCTTATGGCTATGAAGAAGATATGCTTGGATTCACATCACCGACTATGCGGTCATTTCTTTGGTAAACTGAACAAGTAAATACAAATCTATATAAATTTATCAGAAAAAAGGGGTCATGTTTGCTCGTGACATCAGTTATTTGACTGATACCTTTACACATTTTATAATCATTTGTTCATTTATCAGTGTTAGACAAGAAAATCTAATGGAAACTTGTAATTGGATATTCATAGCAGTCACAGATTTTCGAATGAATATTACTCGATTGACTACAGGACACGTGACGATTTATAAAAAAGCCGTTGTGATTGTATGAATATGTATAAAAAATTTTAGTTAGGTACATATAGTTACTTATAGAACTATACCACAAGCTTTCAGAATATTACAAACTATATGATATTTTTTTCTATCTCAAAGCACTATTCAAAATATATTTTTCAGTTATTGTCGTAATGTTTTATGATAAATTAACTTAACTAACATAACATAATTTGTTTTCATAGAAGGAATTAATACAACCTCTGACGAGATTTAAGGACTTTCGCTCAGCAAGTGGAACGGAGCATATTGTGCCATTCACCTATTGTTATTGAAATGTATTTGAAACTTATACATATATGAGGTGAACCTCATAATATTTTATTTATTCATTAGTCGTGATGTGCAGTCAGACATAAACTCAAATCCTATTATCTTTTTCCGAAATATATTATCAGGAATGACTGCAATTATGTACGTGTGTGTACAGTTCGATAACATGGATCTAACGAAAAGAATTATAAAATAATAAATTTATTCATTTCTGAATGTTTTTTATTAGATCTGCATTAACCTAGTTAGGTTTATATATTCAAAATTCTTATTAAATTATAATCTAGAATTTTATTAGATCAGATGTAATATTTTTTTCATGAAAATTGTCCGGTTGCTGAATCGAATTTCCTGCAAGCTATAGTTGAGTGAAGTTATTTTTTGCGGAAAATTATTCTTTTTTATGCTACATACGGAATGACAATTATATAATTACAACAGCCGCATGAGCCACTACAACCATTTATTATGTTAATAATTTCATGTCGGCTTGTTACATGTTTCAGAGATAATTTTTTGAAAGGAAAAAAAATATCTAACTAGCTTTTGGAGGCGTCATTGAGTATATAGTGACTATATAAACAATTAAATAATCAAAATGATTTCTCAAATTTGATAAAAAATTTTTCCTTAATTTGACAGAGATTTTTCATGTAGTTCAAAAAGTAACGCAAATCAAATGTTAACTTTTTTTTTTTTTGGGTTTAAGGTGTATCCAGCTGAACGTTGTTTTACAGGGAATAGTCAAATTGCGGACCAAATCTCAGGTAGATGAAAATAAATGCCAAATTGCGGACTGAAAATAAGGGTTAGTTCTCGTTAAGTTTCAGGTACATGATTCGTTGACCTGTTCATCTCAATTTTATGATGGCACGATTGCGGACCATGATTCTAATCACTGATTTTCTTTCGTAATCGAAAATTTCTTATTTAGTTTTCATATTCTAATTTTTGATATATAGAGTGGGGTCCAGGGGCGGAGCCCCGGCGATGGGGTCCGGGGCGAAGCCCCGGTGGGGTCCAGGGGCGAAGCCCCGGGGGGGTGGGGGGGGCTTGAATAAATGTGAAGAAATAGTATGTCACGAAACCAAATTAAAATCAATTTTGATGATTTCGCCAAAGATAAATTATTTTATAAAAAGATGAAACTCCATAATGTATTATGATATTTGAGTAATACCGGACTGTGGTCCTCATTTGTTTATTGCTTGACTAGCACATTATTTGTAATATTTGTTTTTTATGTATATTTTGAAAAAATAATAAATATGTAGCGCATCAATATAATATTTCAGTTTGGTCCGCAATTTTCCTACTACCTCTTGATAATAAAATATTTTGGGAGAATCCTCGGTCCGCAATTTTCCTATACCCAAATTGAGATTAAATTTTTACCCCTCATTTGGTCGCATTTGGTCCGCAATTTGGATGTACCCCGTTTTACACATGTACTTCTTGTTTTTTTTGTTGCTTGTTATATAATTTTCCCCGTTTTTTTTTATTAGCTCGTATTGGGATTTTACCTAGGGGCGGAGCCTATTCTGAGCAATATTCAATATGATGGATAAGTCGTAAAGTAAACAAAACAAATACAGTATACACCCATGCAAGGTTTCGTTTTTTTCCATTAAAATGTATATTTCCGAGCAAGAAATTTGTCGTTGGGGTCAAACAAATCCTAGCAAACGTAATTGCATAGAAGGTAAAAAAATCGCGAGTGCCGGATATATAGTGAAATGTGGAAAACTGAGCGAAACAAATAATGATGACGAGGTTAGGTTTCTTGCATTTTGCATGCAAACATCACAACTGAAGAATAAACCCCATGAAATTAATTGTTCAGTGTCATGTGATGGAAAAATATTATCTATGGTGTGTACTTGCAAAGCCGGCCTTAGGGAAAAGTGCAAGCATATTTTTGGAACGCTTTTTTATTGCACATTGTAAGTAATGTAATGATCATTCTGAAAGCAGTTGACATCAGTCATTTTTACATCTATGAATGTTAACTTGCTTGCAATTGATATAAAATTGTAAAACACTTTACAGGATTGATTTATATACACTGTCAATGTTGTCATGTACTGACGTAAAATGCAGCTGGAAACATCATAAGAGAGTACTGGAAACATACATACCACGACCAATAGAAGAGCATAGTTGTTTTCGTGAAAAAAAGGAAATTGAATACATGGTAACACCAGCACAAGAATTGAAAATGCAGGAAATTTTTAAAAATTCTTGTGTACATTCGCTTTGGCACAACATGCGTAAGTAATAAATCCACATATGTTACTTTATTCATAGTAGTTACAAATTGATCATTACTTGATGTACATTTATTTGAAAAGTGTATTAACATTTGTTTTTCTGTTTTTTAAACTTCAGAATGGGGAGTCATAATCCAGTTGCAGATAGTGTAAATAAAGTATCTGTCATCTCAAATAACGACAAACTGGTGCAGTCCATTAAACAAGCAAAAAAAAATGATTTAATGACGGAGATCTTGGAGATTGAGCGTTTTTTTTAAAACGCTGTTGCATGCATATTTATTTCACTGTGTATGGAGATTTAATGTGATATTTCATGTGTATTTGTTTATTTATAAAATATGAATTTAAGTAGTAGAAGTATATATCCATTATTCGTCAATTGCTGTTATCAGACATCCTTCTAAAGGGAAAAATACTTTATTTATGAATCTAGATACAATTATAACCACACAAAATATATTTTGCTGCAAGACATTCATTATATATAGCTTAATAAAGAATAATACATTTTGATACTAATTTATTTGTTTTCAGTACAACTATTCTTCATGCTGAAATTACATATTCCAGAATTTTTTATTGCTTATAAATGGAGCACTTAAATTAACAGTGACGCAGATAACTGTGGAAATTTGTTTTATAATTGGAACAAGATTACCATTTCATTTTCTTGATTTTTCTATGATATTTGTAAATTTCAACGTCGTAAACATAACCATTTTGCCAGTATCGTGTTCTTTACGAGACTGGGGCTTATCCTCCATTTTGAATTAGTTCACTGAAATGCCGCCAGTGCCGCATGACTTAAGTAAAATCCCAATATGATATTGTACTGTATTTTTCTCTTTTTTCAACCAGCTCCATACGCAGTCTGGTTTGCTTGCGTTTATTTGGTCCAGTTTCCAATTTAGGTATTAATTCTTACTTCGTCATATATTGAACACGAGAAAACTAGATGGTTAATATCCTCTACCTCTTCACCACATTCGCATCTAGATGTCGCCACATATCCCACTCTTGCGAGGGAACTTTTTAAATTGTAGTGATTGGATCTCAGCCTATTGATCATGGTCGTATAGCCCCTATGATTATTCATGCCTTGGAACCAGGGATATATTTATTCTTCTTTATAGAAATTTTCAAAGTAAAATTTCCCTTTGTGTCTTCCTTCTTCGGTTATTTCTTGATTAGTCCTCTCTGTCATTTCCTTTTTAAATACATTCCTAGGAATTTCGCTTCATTGCTGGGTTCAATTTTTCTCTCTTGAATGTGTATACCATCTTTGTTGTGATTATGTCCTTTTTTATTAAATTCAATCAATGATGTTTTTTCCGGTTGAAGTTCAAGTCCTATTTTTCTCAAGTTATTATGTATCTGATTGAAGGCTATTTTCATTTGTATTTTTCTATAAATACTAGATCTATCTGTACAGTAGAGAGCAATGTCATCAGCAAACTGAAAATTTTTCACTCCTTGTGGAATATTTTCGATAGTTTTATTTGTGTAAATATCATACAAAATGAGACTTAGCACTGCACCTTATGGGAGTCCTTTATGTACCCTTCTTGTAATTGATTCTTCTTTATCTACTATAAATTCTACATTTCTGGTGTACATCCATTTTCCTATGTATTTACATAGTCTAAACGGGCACTCTTCACTTATTAATTTATTCATTAATATTCCGTATTGGACATTATCATATGCCGCTGACATATCAAGAAATGCTGCAAGTGTATTTATGTTTTCAAATATTCCTATATTTGTATATCTGCTGTAATTTGAACTATATTTTCTAAGCATGTCAAATGTTAACTTTTCATTTTGACAGGTTATAATTAACTTACGAATAGAACCAAGACTTATAAACGTGTGTAAATGATACCGTAATTTTGACCTCAATATAACTGTGAAGGTCATGTCCAAGGTCAAATTAAAAGTCACCACGTGATAGCCCAGGAAGAACACTAAAACTTTTGTCCGAAACATTTTTTCCGGAAATGTTTTCGCGCCGAGTTATCATGCCATCCCGGGATTTTTGATACACCCTGTATGATTAAATATATAGTATAAATAATCAAAAATGTATGTTTTGTATGTTATAATCGATAAACTGAATAAATGCTTTCATATTATATTTTTTTCATTAAACAATAGTGAGTTATTTCTTCGCATGAATCTAAAACTCGACTTTCAAGGCTCGATACCCCATAGATGAGGCCAAGTAATTCGTGTCACCCCATTTTTTTCTACTTCAGCATGCTTCAAACTATAATTTGGCGCAAATTAGAATCACTGCGTTCATGGTTTGATTTCGCACTGAAAAATGCATGAAAAAACTCATGGCACCCCATAGATAAAGTCAAATAATCCATGGCACCCCATTGTTTTCTACTTCAGCAAGCTTCAAACTTCAATTTGGTGCAAATTAGAATCACTGCGCTCATGATCTGATTTCGTCTCAAATATTCAGGTGTTCAAAGGCCAATTTACTTGAACGCGGCCATTTTTTTAAATTCTTTTTTTAGGCTTCCATCTCGACACATCGAATCTATATTTTCCAATGTGAAAAAAGCACTGCGGAATGCCTTGCTATTTTTGCAGCCGGCTCTCCGCCTATTCTGTTTGAGATTGCAATAAATTAAATAAACAAATGATCAGTCGATGAATTTCATATTCGTTAAAATTTTATGCATAATTCATTTTAATAACGAATTTGTGATACACATATAATTTATGAATATCAGCATTAACAATTCAACATCCATATCTGCCACATAGCGCATGTGTCAAGATATTCTACGGTCATCATCAATTATGCTTATTTCGGACATGCCAAGTATGTTCGTATTAAAAGTGGGATATTGACAAAAAATTTTTAACATATATAACTAGATTGATTACAATAGGTGAGGTCTTTTGGGAATTGCAATCAATGACACCTATCATTAATGTGTATTTTTCTACAAAAATAGATAACTAATATAATTACATAGTAAGTCTATAACCTTATATTGTGTACTTGGTAATAGTGACTGATATCAAATTTTTTTGGAAAGTAGTTTTTTCAAAGTAACTTTTTCCAAACTAATTTTTGCAATTCAATTTTTTTGTCACATATGAACTTGGCGCCTTTTTTCCTTTTTTTTTGAAAAAAGTATTTTCAATTCTGATCTCACTTCATTTTTTACTACAAGTACAATAATCGAAATTGAAACTTGCTAAGATCATTGATATTTTCTGATTTATACTTAATAAACATATAGAAAATGAATATAATTCATTTATATAACATCTATCGTAATTTGAATATTCTCTGGAAAGTAAACGAAATTCAGAATTCTCATAAAATCTCAAACTTATATGTTGTGTTAGGTCCTATGGGACCTTTCGCCATCTTCATAACGTCTGCGCTTTAGTCGCAGCGGCCGATTCCTTTAAATAAAATTATCTCGCATTTCGAAATTTGTCTTTATTTTAATATAAAATCAAATAATATAGTATTTCACCTATTCAATGTAAAAGTAACTTCATATTCTAGAAATACCTATTTTTAACAGAATACGAGAAACGAAGCTACGTGAGAACTTCCATAAAATATCATTTTACCGCATCGAGAAATTCCTTAATAAAATGCTTATTTTGTTTAATGCGCGAAATTGAAACTTAGTCAAACATTTTTATTAATTCGATTCTTAGCCGTATTTCCAAGAACTATTGTTTAAAGCA
Source organism: Microctonus aethiopoides (assembly GCA_030347275.1). NCBI lineage: Eukaryota > Metazoa > Arthropoda > Insecta > Hymenoptera > Braconidae > Microctonus > Microctonus aethiopoides. The sequence goes on along the minus strand of JAQQBS010000003.1, from coordinate 1,134,521 downwards.
TCAGCAGAATTGCAAAAATCCCTACCTATCGAATCTTCCGACCAATAGAATCCATTCTTTCATAACTTTCAACAAACTGTAAAATTGTTAACTAAATTCAACCAATCAAAAATAACGTTTCAAAACTGCTGATGAAAATATTCAAACCTTAGGAAAATTTAGTCTATAAAAACTCACGCACAACGAGTCTCATCAGTTCACCAATACCATCAGTTACGATTACGTCAATTCACAGTCTACCGTCATTTACAACAGCAACAACTCGAATATACTATCGTCGGAGACAACATTATTTCATAGTTCACGTCAAATATTCAGTAGCCCTGCGTTGGGTGATCCGTTTGCCGGATTTGGCAAGTTCTACTTAAAATTCACAACTCTCAGTGAGTAAACTATTCTTAGAATTTTTATTTCACCAACTGCCAATCCTCGGATTGACG
>JAQQBS010000003.1:1103734-1133981 GCA_030347275.1 Microctonus aethiopoides | reverse complement strand
ATGCCGTGATTGAAAACACTTTTATATTTTTTTTATGAAAGTAAGATATTAATAGTTTATTTAATTATTTTTCCAATACAGTTAGTTTTGATGTTGTTATTATTATTACACTTAAAATTCACAACTCTCAGTGAGTAAACTATTCTTATAATTTTTATTTCACCAACTGCCAATCCTCGGATTGATGTGTGTATTCTTCTGTATTCTAACTACGACTAACGTTTAATTACCGAGATGCATAAAAGTGCATCACCATGAGTATTCCTACGCGCTGGTAACATAATGCATGAGAGGTGCGAAGCGCCTCTTATCTAAAAGAATTTCGCTGACCAAAAGGTGACATTCGTCGAAGCGCAAGAATACATCATTCGGACTTATTATAACGTGAGAAATAATAGTTTCTCACGACGCATTTATTTAACTCAATATCTAATCTATATAATATTGTCCAGACATAACAATATATATAATATATCTGTTGTTAGGTCCTAGTTAAGTGAATTCAAGTTAAACAGACAATAATATTCAAGTTCAGTAAAGAAAGAAAATAAATTATCGTTCTTCAAGCTCATATTTCATAAGTGAAACCATAGACAATAAGTTAAAAGTGTAACCATTTGTAACAGTTAAGTGATTCAAATTAATAAATATCAATTGAATTTATAATTGTTCTCGAAATAAAACATCCTTTTTCATTTTTATCATCCTTGTACCTCAGCTGCGCATAGCAGTGGCTGGCAACGATCCCTCAACAAATAATATATTTTAAAACTCGTCTCCACGTCCAAAATTATATCCAAGACGTAACGCTGTATTTATATTTTTTTTATAAATTTTTATAAATTAGCAAATTCATATTTTGATATTATTATTGAAATGATTTATACGATCAAACAACGATAATGATGAAAAGTACCGGGCGAGTCTACTTGCCTAATCATTTGGTTATTCTTATTAATTTTTTCTTATTAATGTGATAGGATTCTTTTAAAATGAATGTTACGAATAAAGTAATAAAAAAGTTAGTCAGAAAATGTTGTGTAAATGGCTGTCAAAGCGGGGGAATGAAAAAATTAAATATCTCGATTTTTCACAATTTTCTTAAAGCAAATTTAAGTTTTTTAATAAGAAAAAATTACTTTATTGTTCAAAAATTCAACTCCACCAGTAATAAAACGAGGATCTTACATAATTCCACTTGTTTTTAAAATAACTCCGCAAATTTTTGCACTATTCCCTGTTAATTCCTTAGTTCCACACATTGTTTTTAATTTAGAATTTACTAACTGTTCGCCTTCCATAATATTACGGGAAGTGGCTGTTGAATTCAAAAATTTAAAAATCTCATATAATGTAACTATCAACATTATCTTAGATGGCTCCAGAAAGTAAGCCCCCCAAAAAAAATTTTTTCTTCTCCAAATCGTTAATTTGTCGTTTGTTCTTGATTGTTCTTGTTGAACAATTCTTTGTTCTTCATTTGTTTAATTAAAAAAAATTAATAAAAAATAAAAAAAAAATTGCCCCCTCCCCCCTCTATTGTAATTTTCAATGTATTGTTGTCACTATTGAATAATAAAAATCCAATTATGATTGTTCTCGTATACATAATGTTTGTTCTTCCTTTAAATTATCTTTTTTTGTTTAATAAACAATTTTATGAGCTAAATACTTATATTCAGAGTATTTAGCTATTCAATATATATTCTAGTAATTAAAGAATAATCTAGAGAATAAGTTTAAACTAATATTTATTAATTATCACAAAAAATGAAGTTACAAGATTATAGTTCAAATTTCGATTACACGTGTATGTATAATAGTAAAAGAAGTTGCCACATTTGTGAGCGTTGAGTTCACTTTCTTCGGTTAGGTGGTCGTTGGCAGCCAAGTGAGAGCGATGCTTGGAGCTTACTCAGCTCGTGGCTGTAAGTGTTGCTTGCGACATTGGCACCGCTCGTAGTCTCTTGGCGGTACTTGTAGTGCTTGTAGTTGTGATGGAATGATTGATGGTTCCGCCGCAAGTATGTGTATTGCGCATGCGTCAAATTTACTGTTTGAAGCTAAGCCGCAGTAAACGGATTTCCAGAATGTCATTTGTTTATCAACAAAAATTTTTAAATAAGTCAATTCAAATTTTCCGTCATATTGTATTGATTGTAGTGTATTATTAATTATCTCCATATATAACACGGCATTGAGAAACACCTACTTGCGGTCGACAATTTAACTGTCACCGTCACCGTGTATATACACTAATTTTGTAGAAATGAAAATAATATTTATGTTTATGCCTGCACTTGATGTAACATAATTATTTGTTGGTTAGGTGGTATTCTATACTTGTGGTGTAAATTACTTGTATTCGAAATACTTGTATGTATATTTATTTCATGGTTTTTTAATATTTTTGCAGAAATATTATTTTGTGGTATTCGGGGCCTAAGAACCACCCGCATTTTTGCTACTATACATACGAGGCTGCAGACAGAGCCTTAGTTGCCATGAGATACCTCATCACTGAATTGTGAAGGAGCAAATCGAAGAAGAGAATTGTGTGTATCAGGCATCAGCCTACTGATACGGCACAAAGGCTGTTGATAGACGCTATAGTTATTGTTCTGAAGTGTTTGACTAAATATTTTTTTAATAATTTGTGAGAGCAACGGGATTTATAGTGTACCTATCTATGAATTGGGGATAAATTGAATTAATTAAAATGTCATTATAATTTTTCAGAAATGGATCATTTCCAACTCTGAATGTATATAATAAGTAAATCATCGTGAATCTAAGTTCGTACATTAGATGTAACACGGAACCATAAAATACTGAAAAAAGAACGAAAAGAAAAAATAGACAATATGAAAATGTGGATGTCGATACCGCGGCTATTGCTAATTGTCTATGGAGCTCTTGGCTTTAATTTAGAATCGAGGATACCTATCGTCAAGCATGGAATGCCTGGATCGTATTTCGGATATTCGATAGCCGAACATCAAGAATTAGTTGAAGACCCTGATGCTAAGACTATAAGCTGGTAATTATTTTATATAATATTTTATGTCTTACATGCTTTCAAGTCAGACTTGAATAGCTCTACACATAAATCTTACAATACATACTTATATTTTAATTTGTTTATATAATAATTCATCAAGTACAAGCTCTAGACCTCGCTATTTCAATATTATTATATATACATTATCATCAGAAGATGAAGAGGACGTCAGGTTTGTCTTGTAATGTTGCTGTTGATTAATGACTTATATTTGTGGAAGACAGGATGAGAAACAGAAAAAGAGAGTGAAATTAAGGAGTGGTGGAGATGAGAGCATGAAGTGGATAATGATGAAGAATTCCGTTTCATGGGATAATAAAAATACATGTATACAATATACATTCTATTTTACAACTGAACTCTCGAACATACAGTCACAAACCTAAATAGCGGTCCCGGACTAATATGAGTTTTCCCTTCCAAAAAAACCATTGATCATATCGAAATGTGATCTTGAATGTATTTTCCAATTTTAATTTTCCATGTTTCATTACTGAATTGGTTCATTTTTTCCAAGTATCTCTATAAGATAAAATATGTTTCCAAGTATATCTTGTGGCTTTCAGGCTACTAGTAGGCGCGCCTTTGGGTCAAAATAAACAGCCTGGTACAAACAAATCTGGCGCTTTATGGAAATGTCCATTAACTACATATACAAATGATTGCACTCAAGTTATCACTGACGGAAGACTCAGTAAGTATCATCTGAATTTCTATTAAAATTTGACAAAGCAGTTGTGAAACAATTATGTTGTGATCTTACGAAAATTCAAAGTACGTTCAATCCCGACAAATAATTATACAACATAATGGTAATGATCGGTAAAAATATATATAATATTTCTATATTAACCAATGTTAAATGCAGTAAACCTTAATCGATTAATATTTTCATCAATTTGAGACAATGAATAACTAGATATATCATATGAGCAAAAAAAAAATAGTGGATCAGAACCAAAATTATTCATACAAAACGTATTTTTAAAACAACATTTTTTATGATTATCTAAACAGCAGAAGATGGTCTAATTGATCCAAGTAAGTAAAACACGTGAAAACTTTGAGAATGAGCTGTCAAAATTTTCATCCTTCATATATATATATTAGGGTGGGCCAAAAAAAACTTTGAATTTTTGTTCTTTTACTATAATGAAAATACTGTTCAGGGTGACCAAAAAATGAGCGAGTGAAAAGCATCTCTTAATTTTAATATTAAGAGGTGACGCAGCGTGATTTTCGATTTCCTATTTCAATAACACGGAAATTTTTTATATTTTTTTTGAAATTTTTTTGCGTTATAACAAATTCTTATGTTGTAAAAATCAATACACATCCTTATGGGAAATCGAGTGATCTACAAAAAAGGTTCTATATGATTTTTCGCTAAGTCCACTCATTGGAAAGTAATTCGAGGTTAAAGTTCAATCTCAAATGACATATGATCACTTTCACAATTTTTTACACGTTATCACAAAATATTGGCCCAACAACATAAAATATCATATTATTTGCGAGGTTCATTGAGTATTCTCTACTAAAACATTAACATTTTTACGAAATAAAAATTTTACGATTATTGATCAATAATCGTAAGGAAAATTGATTTTTTTCTATGATTGATTTTAAGTGGTACTCGATTTTTAACTCCAAGATAATAATTAAATATAAACCAAACTGCACAAGATCTCAGAAAGTAAACAAAGTTAGAAAAGATAAGCGTAGCCTAAAGCAATACCAACATGTAAATAATGCAAGAAAGATAGCGTTTAAATCGACAACCACAATGTTCCAAGCGGTAAAATTCAAAAACTACAATAACTTGATTTTCAATGACGAATTAAAATATATTCGAAGTAATGAATAAATTAAAATTTTTACAATACTTTCAACTTCATTAAAATTATTTTTCAATGCTTTTTATTTGAAACGTGCAGAATAATATGAGTTTTTTTCTACAAATTTGTAAAATAAAAACTAATAATTTTAATGAAATCGAAAATCACGCTGCGTCACCTCTTAATATTAAAATTAAGAGCTGCTCTTTTCACACGCTCATTTTTTATCACTTTGAACAGTATTTTCATTATAGTAAAAGAAAAAAAATTCAATTTTTTTTTGGCCCACACTAATATATATATTTAACTCACGCAAAGCACAAATTGTTTTCCAACAATATTAACATGACTAATTTCGAATAAAAATAAAACTAATATACGAGCGCTTCTGTGATTGCACCTTGCAAATTGTTCAGATTATATCATCTACAAAATAATTTAATTTTCCTTTATCACTTGTTGTTTTCTTAATTGTTAAATCATATTAATTATTCTGATCAAATATGCTTCAACACCATCCTTTTCGATATTCTTATTCTTCTTCCTGACAAATGAATTACGAAAGATAAGATTTTCCGAGGCATCTATTCATAGCAATTTCCAAGAGTGGTTAACAAACTTTTTTTAGTCCGTGCACAAGACTATTTTACGTTGTTTTGTTGTAGAACTATGAAAATAGTTGTTACATGAATATTTTTGCAGGTATTGACTCAGATGAATTAATTCCACCTGGAATAGATGAAATAAAAGATGGACAATGGTTGGGAGTGACAGTGAGAAGTCAAGGAGCAGGCGGAAAAGTAATGGTGTGCGCTCATCGACACATTGTCAAAACTGCTGACTCTCAATGGGGTCAAGGACAATGTTATATACTCACTCATGACCTCAAGTATCAAGACATTAAAAAACCATGTTCGGGTAAGCCAACAAATAAGGCTCACGAACAATTTGGTTATTGCCAAGCAGGCACAAGCGGTATTTTAACATCAGAAGATCGTGTTGTGATTGGGACACCGGGACCTCATACTTGGCGAGGCACTTTTTACGTTTTTACAGTCTCAGACGAATTTTTACTCCGTGACAATACGGCGTACAACGTACCAATGCAAGATGCGTCACCAGTGAATAAATACAGTTATTTGGGTATGTCCGTAACAGTCGGTAATTTTTTTGGAAATGGTTTAGCATATGCTTCAGGTGCACCGAGGTCCAATGGTACAGGACAAGTTATTGTTTTGACACGTCAAAATCAACGATCTGATATGGACGTGTCGCTGATTCTGAACGGAGAACAATTTGCCTCAAGTTTCGGATACGAAATCGCTGCGGCCGATGTTAATGGTGATAAAATAATGGATTTAATTATCTCAGCACCGTTTTACTTCAATAAAGCTGAAGGTGGTGCTGTTTATATTTACACATTTCTTTGTAGAATAAGCAAGGATAATGACAAATGCAAACCAACGAAACTTGTTGGTCGTGAGGAATCACGATTTGGATTTGCTTTAACCAATTTGGGTGACTTGAATAAGGATAGCTACGAAGATATAGCTATTGGCGCACCTTACGAAGGGAAAGGAACAATTTATATTTATTTAGGTTCAAAAAAAGGAATTATTACCACACCATCCCAAATTATTCACTCTGAAGACACCCCAGTGCCATTGAGAACATTTGGATATTCTTTGAGTGGTGGAATTGACATGGATAAAAATGGATATCCTGATTTGCTTGTTGGTGCTTACGATAATGACGCAGTCATGTTGCTTCGCGCAAGAAAAATTATTGATATCACAACTTCGATAAGGTACTTAAGCAAAAATGGTAGTTATCAAGGCAAAATTGAAGCGATTGATCCAAATAAACTGGGTTGTCCTACTGACCCAACGTCAAATCATACTTGTTTTGCATTTGAGGCATGTTGTAAAACTGAGTCTTTAACACGGAATGGGGGTATGCAAAACTTGAAATTGAATTATTATATTGAAGCAGAAATTTATTCCGGAATAAAAAAATTTTCTCGAGTATGGTTTGGCTCTGGGAAAAACCGGCCGCATTATATTAATCGCACGGTCACACTTGGTCCAAATAAATTAATACATTGCCAACATGAAATAATTTATTTGAAAGAAAATACACGAGACATTCAGTCGCCTATCAAATTCCGTTTGAATTATACGCTTGTTCAAGACCAACCTATAATGCCAACAGAAGGTGATCCAGTACCCGAAATAAACAACTATCCCATTTTGAATCAGCAAGAAGCTGCAAAAATATTTGAGGCAACCTTCCAGAAAGATTGTGGTGATAATGACATATGTGAAAGTGATTTGCAATTAAATGCTAAACTTAATCTTTCAGCTTCAACAGTTAAACCGAATTTCTATGAATTACTATTAGGTGAAGTTGAAGAAGTAATCGTGAACATTAATACTGTGAATATTGGTGAGTCTGCATATGAAGCACAGCTGTTCATCAGTCATTCGTCCAGCTTGAATTACATCGCAAGTAAAAGTAATGAATCAGTTATTTGTAATTTGCATAATTCAACATTGGTTGTCTGCTCAATTGGTAATCCATTCAGAAAAGATCATGCGGTCAATATTCAAGTGAGGTTTGATCCAAAAAGTGTAGAAGATAATGAACCACAGTTAAATTTTTTGATTTTTGCCAATTCTACATCCAAAGAGATAAACTATAAGGAACCGATACGTTTACAATCAATAGTCCTCAAACGGGCTGAATTATCGATAAAAGGTAGTGCTAAGACTCAATGGGCGTTTTATGGCGGCCCTATCGTAGGTGAGTCGGCAATTAAGCATTTAAATGAAGTTGGACCCAAAATATCGCACATTTATGAGATATTCAATGAGGGACCATGGAAAATAAGGACTATAGAGGTGATTATTTCTTGGCCATATGAAGTTGCAAATGATAAACCACATGGTAAATGGTTATTGTATCTGGAAGAAATGCCAGTTATCAGTAACCTTGGTGATGGAGAGTGTATATTACCTCTAGGACATGGTGTGAATCCATTGAAATTACTTGGAAGTGTGAGTTATGAGGATTTAGATGTTTTTCCACAAACGGCTGTAGTACCACCAATTAATTATTATCGAAATCGGAGCACCACTATTAATCATATCCGAAAAAGACGAGATATTGAAAAAGTTGTTAGCACGCGAATAACCACCGATAATGAAGGACACGAACATCAAATTGTGTCTATGGTACGTAAAATGCACTCTTTACAAATAAAATCCAGAATCAATATTTGAATTTTTTTCACTCAAAGTTCATAATTTAATCTAGAACTGCAAAGCCGGTACTGCTAAATGTTTCGATATTCGATGTTTCATATACAATTTGCAACGTAAACAAGGAGCTACAATTACCGTAAAGGCTAGGTAAAATTTAAGACGAGATTTGCTCTTGTTCCATAAACATGATGGGTATAAAAGTACAATTCTATTATTAACTTATGCAGATTATGGAATTCAACTTTGGTAGAAGATTATCCGAAGGTTGATCAGGTTAAAATTGGTTCGAATGCAAGAATAGTCATTCCATCTAATATCGAAATACAGCAAGAAAATTTGAAGAATGATCATGCTACTGTATGTATATCTAACATTAATATTATATGCATTGACTATAGATCTTTATAATGGACGTGATCTTTTATAATAATAGGCAGAGACTATTGCATTTCCTGATGTTGGTGACCAACAGGACGCTGAGCCAGTTCCAATTTGGATAATAATTGTAGCGATAGTTACTGGACTTCTACTTTTGATATTACTCACGCTTATTTTGTGGAAACTCGGATTTTTTAAACGGCGCAGACCTGACCCAACTTTATCCGGTAATCTTGAAAAACATAGGGATAATAATCCAGAACATGAAGCATTATGCAAACATTAAAAACTATTTGACTTCATAGAAATATTACAGAAGGAAGAAGTAGAAAAGTCATAAACAGATTGTCTTATGGTAAATACTATTTGCTAGCATACGATTCCTATTGCGTGAAGCTACTAACATTTACATTAGTTTTAATTTTTCATCATCCAAAACCTTTCAGTAAAGTCTATAATCATTTTTTTCAATTATTTACGTAGCTAAGTGCATTAATAGTCGCAAGATTAACCTTCAAAAAATGTCTAGTATTTAAATGATACCTCAGAAAAGGCAAGACGAACAAAGTTCTTCATTAAATCTTTTCTTGATCATATTTTAACTTTCGGGAAATTTTACGTACAATTTATATGTGTGGTGGAAACATATTCTTATTATTTAATTCAAGCACTGAGTATGGGTCAAATTTATATTTTAAGTTGTATTAGAAGAAAGTAATCAATCAGTGATTAACCAGTGGTGCTGAGTGAATAAAAAAATTCGTTATAAATATTAAATTTATTTTTCCCAGTGGGACGTATATTTTAAGTATCGAGTACGAATTTGCGTGAATCAATTGAGATGTGAATTAAGAGTATACTCATGTGAGATACCTGTCAATAAACTTACCTTACCATTTCATTTCCTTTGTCAGATTTGTTCATCAATCATAATCTGATTCATACGAACAGTTATTAATTGGTTCTTTTCCAAATAATATGATTATTGCGGGTAAAAAAATACTAGGAGGTTCAATTATACCCAAAAAATTTTTCTGAAAATAGTGCATTGAATGTGATACAAAGGTTTTAAAGGGAAAAAACCATTGAATGGTTTAATGTTATTTAACCCTTAACTGGTGAGCTACACCATTTTTGTACTCCTCCATGATCAGCCGTGACTAACAATTTGCCTTTATTCATTATTTGAGGCTGAAATCTTATGCGATATTGCCTCAAATCCTGTTCGAATGATCACATCCATCGTTACCTAAAAATTGTTAAAAATGACAATTATAATGCGAAACTATTTTCAACATAAAATAAAGTTATTAAAAAAGCTATTCATCAATTTTTTAATTTTTTTAAATTTTCTATTATGACAGTTGTAACGTTATTCCAACTGTCATTTGCATTGATTACATCGGGGGTCTGTTCCGATAATCTTTTCGGTCGACGTTCCGATATCCTTCGGTTGGTCTCTAATTTTGTTAGTAGATTGGTATACTTGTCATCTCAACCGGCGCCTTGTGTTCCGAAACGGTAAACAAAAAACAGCTGATTACAAGTTTCAACTTTTTCTTTCAACTGATTCATCATCCTAAGTATTTACTGCATGTTGATTATTTATACCAAATTATTATTTTAAATAATAAAACGATGAATGCAGCAAACTACGTTTTATCATTAAAAGATGAAGTGGGTAAAATTTTTATGTTTTATTTGACGAAAAAAGAGCATGAAAGGGCAATTGGTAAGTTACAATTTTTAATTTCAAAACTTTATTTATATTTATTATAAATATAATTTAATTATTGGTAATTTTAAATTCGAAATATTTTGAGTGTTGTAGGTGATATGTTGTATGCGTCACAATTACTAGATAGATACAAAAATGCTATTGCAATGCAATTATACAATGTTCAACAATCAAACCTGACAGTTAGTGACCTAATACCATATAATTTACAACCATTTGTTTATGTTTGACAATCTTGAACTAATTATTTTCTTTTTTAAAAATATTATAAAAAAAATGTGTAGATAATTCATTTTGTATGAGTTTGCTTCAAGAATATAAAAATAAATATTTTAACTTATTCAACGATGGCAATACAAATGAAGAGCCTGTTAATGACACCCCACGTGAGTCCGAAGAGAAAAATGTGGAGTTTAACTTGAATGAAAAATCAAAAAAAAAAAAAGTTACCTAAAACAACACAAGAAAAAACTCAACCATGCGTGTGGAGAGATGATGAAACACTACTACTCTTGAGTTCATATGAACAATATCAAAAATCGTATGAAAACGGTCAAATTACTAATTTAAAATTTTTGAAGTTAATAATGGAATAAATGAAAGCCCATGAAGTCGATAAAACACGTGAACAGTGCGTTAATAAAATGGAAAATTTGAAAAAATCTTATAAAAAACCAAAGACGCTAACAATCAGTCAGGAAATGGAGTGGACACTTGTGCTTATTATGAAGTGAGTTTGTATAGTTAATTATGTCTTCAAAATTGTTATTTAAAGTTTCATTTTATATTTCAATCTTTTTTAGATTTTAGATGACATGTTTTCTAAAAAGCCTTGGATAAAAGCATTGTCATTGGCTGGCAATAGTGTATCTTTAACAAACATCAGTAATGATTCGTTAACTTCACCACTCTGTAGTATGTTGTATTTCGTTTACATTGTAATTATTATGTTTGTATATAACTTCAAAAATATTAATTCATTTTGAAAATTTCAGAAAAAATGAAACTTGCTCTCACTCAAGCAAAAATTAATTACTTTGAGAATGCCATAACAAACAGACAGCTAAAAAGAGAAGAAAAAGCTAGTTACAACGAAAGGAAAATATTTAGAAAATGTTAAAATTTTAGAAATATTAAAAAAAATGTTAAAAGCTAATATTTAGAAAATTAATAGATACCATTCAAGTGTACTTATCATTTCAGTACTACAATTGTAATGTGTTATGATCAAACACAATAAAATTATGTAAAAGCATATTATGACAGACTGATTAGTAATACAGACATTTGTTTAAAAAAATTGAAGAAATGTGTGTGCAATTTTTATAGCAATACAAAGATTTTAATATAAATGCTGTTGTTATTTATTTATTCATTTGTTTCAATACCCACTGTTCAGTTTGCATCAATTATAGAGCAGTATAACATTATAAATACAGAGCAAATAAAGGTAAAAAAGAAAACTTAAAACGAATCAATAAAAAAAAAATTAAAATTAAATTCATAAATTAAAGTTAGTAACAAAGCCAGTAACAAAAACGCACAACATAATTGAAAATATAATTAACTAGTTAAACAATAAAATAAACAAGATATTTCAAAATTACAATTAGGATTGATTATGATAATCATTGTAATAGTCATTGTAACAAGCGAGTCAGGACGACTAGAATACTTTTTTAATTTGAACTTAATTTGAAGGCAAGTGAAAACAATGTGATACTCGAAGACCCTGTCTCTTATTCCAATCGTTTCCGAAAGCTCAGAACAATTAACTTCATCATTGAGAAGTTTAAATAAATGAAGAACATCCTGCATGTCTATACGTGTCTTTAAATCTAGAAGACCCAATCGCATCAGTAGCTCACGCTGCGGAAAACTCCTTTCAGGGTACCATTCATCCAACGCATAGAAAGCTGATTTCAAGAACCTTCTCTGGATATTTTCAAAGTCACGAACATGGGTATTATTTGTTTATAATTTAATAAATTTATTTTTAGTCATATTTGTTAAGAAATATTTACGAAAATAATATACAAAGATTAAAAAGCATTCTATTTTTATTAATTAGGTTCAACATCTCTATTTAATATTGTAACTATAAATTTTCTCTCTTAGCAGCTCCAGCAGCTTTTGATTCATTTGTTGCATCAAGAGGTCCTACGTCATCCACTTCATCAGGTAATATTATTTCATCTACATTTTCAAAGTAATCTTGACGTTTAAGGCCAATATTGTGCAGGGTGCAAGCTGCCATTATGTAATGTGGAATAAGATCGGTGCTTCTCATGGGAAGCTTGTCTTTAAAATATCTCCAACGTAATTTTAATAAACCTATGGCCCTTTCTATAGTCATTCTAGTTGACGAATGTACATAATTGTAGTGGGTTTCTTCAACAGTCAAGTGTTCATCATCAATGAATGGTGTCATTAAATGAAGAAAAAAAAAAAGAAAACGAAATTTTTTTTTTTCACTTTTACGTCGCAGAGTATCACTTATAGAGATAAATAAATTCATATATATGTGTATAATATTAGATATTTATAGTACTTATAATTGAATGGAGTGAAATCCTTTACGGTTGATATAAGGATGTTTGTCATTTTTTGGAGCGGATGTTGGAATATGTGTTCCATCAACCATTCCAATAACTAGAAGATCAAGATTTTTACTTTCTTCATAACAATTGTCATAAATATAAGTATATATAATATTTTAACTGTTATTGACCTATAAGAGTCTGCAGTTCCTAGTACATATAAAGTTATACACAATTGATTTTCAGGTGCAATAGGTGGATGGCCAATTTCATTAAAATTATCCATATTTGCTTTCAAAATATTCAATAAATAATAAAAAGTAGTTCGCTTCAAACTGTAATTTAGTAATAAATACCCCATTAGCCAAGTGCGCGTACCGATCGTGCACCTAGTGCATTCTCATGTAAATTCCTGTATAACCTTTGGTGGAGTGCACCAAATGCTATTGGGGTATTCTAATAAAAATAGAAAAAAAGTCATTAAATATAATAAAACATATATAAGTTTTGGTTGCAATTGCAGTTATTTCAATTACCGAAAATTCTCTTGAAACTCCGTATCAGTATATCTGGCCACTACATTTTCCATAAAATTGTCAACTGTAGGAATAGGGCGTAAAGGGTAACAATGATGATTTTCATCATCATCTTTAAATATATCATCCCAACTTTCCGAATCAATTGACTCATCACTGTCACTATCAGTACTAAAAGATGATAACATTCCTTCTAATAGAACTATTTTTGTCATGATAAAATAAATATTAATTTTATATAATGTCACTAAAAACTTTACTAAATGATGAAATGATAAAATTAATTTTTTTACTTAGAAAAAAATTACAAGTAAAATTTAAAGGTTATGTCTTTATTTGAGCAAGTGTTTTATATATATATAAAACACTTGCTCAAATTTTACTTGTAATTTTTTTCTAAGTAAAAAAATTAATTTTATCATTTCATCATTTAGTAAAGTTTTTAGTAACATTACATAAAATTAATATTTATTTAATCATGACAAAAATAGTTCTATTTTTATATATATATAAACCTTAAATAACCAGTTAACAATGGTTATATTTTTATAATTAATAATTATTTCAAAAGTATTCAAAAATTATAATCTACTTATGAGACGTCTCTACATTTATGCGTTTTTTTAAATTTTAATCAGCAGCTGTTTTTTGTTTACCGTTTCAGAACGCGAGGCGCCGCCGGCGCCGGTTGAGATGACAAGTGTACCAATCTACTAACAAAATTAGTGACCAACCGAAAAGATTATCGGAACGTGGACAACATTGATTAGATGATTAGAATGATGGGTTTTTTCGGAACTTACAGTCTGGATGTGTGACACGATTGGAGGTTCGATGGCAGTTGGGAAATAATTATCTTCGGATGTTTTCATTATTACCGACTGTAACTTTGATATCAAGCTTTCAATATCGTCGGAACATGTATGTTGCGACACGACTTTTTGTATTTTTTTTTCATCCACGATGGTTACGCTGTAAAATGGAGTAAAATTATAAAATCCAGCTTCGAACAATTGGTTCTGTAGGAAGAAATTGCGAACAAAACGTTTTGCAATATTAGAGAAATTTCTCAATTTTAATTCGGCATGTTGGAATATTTGCATCTAGTGCTTTTGATACCATTCATGGTTACAAATACCTATGCTTCTACCGGTGATAGATCACGATTTCATAGGCAATGCCTCATCAAATGTTATTCTGTTAATTGCATGCACAGTATGTTTACGTGTTATATCTAATTTATAATCGAAACATATCAAAAGGGACAAAGATCTAAAGATTCATTTATTTTACAGATGTTGAATTTGAAGTAACATCTTTTAATGGTCAAGGCCTACTGTCATGGAGCTGTGAAGAGGATTGCAGATATAATTGTATGTGGGAAACAGTAGAATATTTTACTTATCATAAACTTCAAGTTCCACAATTTTACGGCAAGGTAACAACTTATTCGAAATATATACCTACCCTAGTGGATCTGAATTCACTGTGAATAATGGTAAATTAATTATGAACTTATGGTCGACAGTTAAAACGAATCGAAACATAGTGAATAATGAGTGAAATATGAGGTAGTACGTTCATTTAACTTGAATATGACTGTTTCAACGTTCAAAATGTTCTTCTCAATTGATCTAATTCCAATGAAAGCCCTGTTATATTTTTCAGTGGTTCAAGTAAGAAAGGGCCCTCAATTATTACAACTGCTTTGTTTTTTTTAAACTTGCAACTAGATTTTATTATCTTAATTATCTTAGAAAAATGATATATTAGGAGATTTATAAATACTTTCATAGTTATTTCAAGCAATCGCAGTTATTCAGGAACGAGACCTAGAAACTTTGCCCTCTGTCATTAAAACCACTATAATTCTCTTAGTACATAAATGGCTCTTACATGCCAAAGAACAAATATTTATGTGAGTTTAGTTGTCAAAGTTGAAATAAGTGACAACTCTGTAAACCTATGCGTATAAAGTTTATGAAATTACATATTAATTCAATAGGTAGTCACTTTTAATTCACCTCTTAGCATATTTTTTGTAGTGAACATTTCCGTTTGATACAATGTTCAAATTTTCACATCAAGAAACGTGCCGAAAATAACTACCTTTGAATTAATGTATAACCTTAAAAATTAAACTTGCTTGGATTGAGCTTAGTCTAAACATTCATTAAGTGCAGCCGTATTTCTATCATAAACTAGTTGTGAGAATCATCCAAAACAATAACAAACTGAAAATAAGTAAAGTCAAGAAGATTAATAATCGAAAATTTTTAGTCAGAAGAAAAAATAAAGGATTAAAGTATCGAATTAATGGCAGTACAACAACTATACTCTTCAGTTCTCTACTTTTCACGATTCCAGCTAAAGTCTAAGCTCATATTACTATTTCGATTTTACTACCTATACTTCCGAATATCTCTACTCCGATAAATCTCTACTTTCCACATCTACCCTTCCCAAATTCTTTCTCCTGATTTTTCATGGAATTCACTTGAAAAGTAGTGATCTGAAGAGTATACTTGTACTGCCGTCATTTTTTCTCTTAAAATTATCTCATTGTCATTGGATATACGAGAGGTCTAAACTTTTTGTTCCTTTCCGTGTACGATTGATTTTTCTGTTTTTGTTATGAGCATAATTTGTGAATTTAATTATAGTATATTGTGCACTTAGGGAGGGATGGCGGTGTTTCTTATGTTACACACGATATTTTCTTCAGTAATTGTACGAAAACGGCAAGTTTTTGAGTATCATTTGCGGTGATAATATGACCTTCTTCTGGCCGACATAAAAAATGATGCCTTTTCGTCCTTTTGATTGAAAAAACAAAGTGCGGATGAAGATAAACAATTTGCATTGTTTGAATAGTCGATTCCATATCTTCTCACCGATGTAATGCAGTTTTTCATTAGATATAAAATACACTGTCAGTTTTTATGCTGGTAAAATGACAGCTATGGCTTTGCGTCTGGGCAGACCATTCAACGCTTGATAAACAAATTAACGAATTCATATCTCCTAAACAATTGTGGCTGGAACATAGCAATTGAAAAATGAGCCATTTCCTTCTTATTTTTACAATAAACGCCCCATTGGATCCTATTGTACATCTTCAATATTAACGAAGACATACCCTCTAAATATCTTTTAGTGAAAATTCGACGTATAATCGGTTGAATTTTACGGGAAGTCACTAGTCATTACCAGTTAAATAGAACACAAATGAAAACTTATGTAATTTATAATAGAAAATGCTTCATTAGTTTCTCTTAATAAAATCTTCATGGGAAGAGTTTTAGATAGTATAGTTTATAATATTTCATATTTTCAAACAAAAAGTTCTATCATGATATTTCATGTGGCAGTCGCCATTTTGTTATTAGTACAAAATGCACCATTTTTTTATAAAAAAAATTTTTTCTTAATGCGTGAACGAAAATAGCGATTTTCCTTCTGTCATTTACAGTGGTAATACGGCCTTTTCTCACACCGACAGAAAATCAGTTGTTATATCTTATTTCCGGTAAGAAAAAGTTATAACGTCAGAGAGAAGATATGAAACCGATCTATCAGAGGATGCGAATTTCTCATTTCCACTTGTATTTCGTTTTGAAACGAGGAGGAAAGTCATGAACTCAGTTTCTCTACCGGAAGAAAAATGGCCATATTATCAATTAGCAGGAAAAAAGCTTACTGTGATCATAGTCTAGCACGAGAGGAATGGACATTTTTCGACGAACTTGATGATTACCACTTCAAGCGAAGTGAGGGATACCGCTATTCCTTTCTAGGTGCACAATATACTATTTCTGTGCACATACATGAATTGAACCGGTATTTGATTCAGAAATTGGTAGTAAATATAGATTACAACATTTCAACAACTTTATTTGATCTCGATTTCGACGCTTGAATGACTGCCAATTATTAGTTTTTCGGTGAATTCAATTCCACTAGAATATTAAGTAATTCAAGAATTGATGGCGCAGAATGTGAAATAGTTTGATGGTCTGATTCTCTTGAACTACTAGAGTTTTGAAAACGTTCTCCTTTCTGTTCACTTATACATAGGATTCAAAAAACACTAGTCGTTTCAGAGTAAAGACCATTGAGTCATTTCACCTTTTGCGCCACCTACCTTCGAATTACCTTATGTAATAATTCTCGAATCGCTCTCACTTAACTCGTCAATAGTCGCGCCAGGAGGGCCACCCCGCTAACTTTGGTTCATTCATAATAATTTGAAAAATATTGTATATTTTTCCTCTGGTCTTTTGTCATATATTAAGTGAACTTCCTGGAATCGTTCTAAACAGTTTTAGTGGCGTTTCACTATGGAATATGCGGGTGACATGCCCTCCGCTGGCGTGACTAAGAACGCTCGGCGGAGAGGTACAAGCACATAAAGGTTGACAGGAGTATATATTTTAAGAAATGTTTCATAGTGGCCATTTATCCGGATGTTTGGATTCCAAGAACCGGCTTCTGTGATATTTTCTTTGCTCAATTTTTATGCACATATAATCATGTATAGAAAATTGCTGAATGAGACCAGATTCTCGATGCCGATGACCTTTATTTGGAGTTATTTTACCATTGTAGGTAATTATCTATCATATTATTTCAAGTACATATCAGTAATAATGATAAAATATGCAACATTTAATAATTATAGGTTTGCTTGAATTGTTGGTTTTGGTCCGCAATATTTCACGCTAGGGACAAACCATTTACTGAAGCTATGGATTATTCTGGCGCTTTTATAATGGTAGTGACATTATTATATTGTATGGTCCTCAGACTGTATTATGGCAACAATCTATATTTTTTTGTAACATCTTGCGTTTATATCGCTGTTCTCGTGACACATTTGTCACATTTGTGGTCTGAAAATATCAATTACGCATATAATATGAAAATCAATATATTTTATGGTAATATTTTGTTCATATTGAAAAACTTTGTATATTCACAAATGAATGACAAAAATTATTATAGGATTTTTATCATTTATTACTACGATGATTTGGTGGTACCGTAATTCTAATGAAATGCATCATATTTTATATATTGGCTGGTTCAATATCTTAACGGTAACAGTTACACTTTTGGAATTAGCTGACTTTTCTCCTGTATTTTGGGTGTTTGATGCTCATGCTATGTGGCATGCTTCTACGGCACCGCTCGTTTACTTACTGTACAGGTAATATCAGTTGCGATACACTCTACAATGTAATGTTATGATAACTCGCAATATATTTCAGATTCATCATTGCAGATTGTCATTATCTGAGAAGACAATTCAGTTATGAGGTATTATTTAGCAATCATCGAATAAATTAGATCCAAACTTCATTAATCTCAACATTGATTATTATCGGCATCAATCACGAAGGTGATTATACAGAATAATAATTATTTTGTGATAGTATTTATTTTGATCTAAAACTGATTTATAAAAATATAAATATATCTGAAAAGACAATGCTTGACTGAATAATGCATAAATAATCATCGAATAGAAAGTAACACAAATGCGATTATCACTTGATAATAAAGTAACTCTGAATGATTAAAAAAAAAATGTAGGGCTTGAAGCAATCATCGCTGCCGATCACTACGCAGAGCATCAGGATCTATTTTGGGTAACAAGGTTCCAATGAATGCACGATGTGACTAATTGTTAGAACCAGGTAAATGAATTTATAGTATTTCCTTCGTGAAGTTTTTTGTTTGGAGACATGAAGGAAGTCATGTAAGTGCCCTTCTTCATTAGAAGGAGCGGAGCTGAGAGAGAGATGGATCAATTGATTGATATATTTATTATGCCCTAGCGTCAACTATGGGGCAAGAATACAAAGCAAATCACATCAATAGTTTTAAAGTATTACCAAATAAAAAATATATAGGTGTGCAGCCCCTCCCCCTTCCTTCCTCTAGTGCTTTAGAAATTAAAAAACTGTAGAGATCCAGGTGACCGGCTCAAACTTTTATTAATTGATAATATTTGTCTTGAAGAATATTCAGTTGTTTTTGATTGATTGGTTGAAATTATTTATTATGCCCTAGTTAACCTCATAGGGCAAAAGTATATAACTTAATTCTAGGTTTAATAACAAAATGAAATATAAAGAATTGACTGAATATTCTTGCAGCAGTGCTTGCTAAATGTGTATTTAATTATTTTTCAAAATGACTCGAACAATTTCATTAGCAACATCGACTGAGTCTTTATTTGATTTCTTTCCAATTCTAAGTGTAAATTAAAATTGATTTAATAAAATCGCATCACAAGTTATGTAAGTGTCGGTTTTAATTTTTTATCCTATCGCCAGATAGTCTGTATGAATACATGTCTAAAATACATAATATTCAGTTAAGGACGTTCTATAGCCCCAGCAAAAAATGCAGGATTTTGCTGAATTTTGGATATATGTTTTAGTATGCTACAAAAAAATAAGGCTTGATTTTTTTCAAAATATTTTACCGTATGGTTTGGCTGAAATAAAGGGTGGAAAAATTTTTTTAGCATGGGCTTTTATGACAATTTTATAAAATGTATAAAATTCGATCCAAATGTAAGATTTTAATGATTTTGTGCTTAAATTGTTGGTATTTTTATAGAGAATAACTTATATGAAAATGAGCGTTGTTTACCGTTTAGTTTTTTTATAAAATAAAAAAAACCGATTCCTGATTTGTTTAAGTTGGCAGCGAAGATACGAAGTCTTTGCGCAAGCGCGGCAAATGCATGTACGGTTTGAACTGCGTACGATTCCAACGTTATACATATGTGGCGGCGCAATCTGCACTATCTTCGCTGCCTTCTACTGTAATACCGACACAGCACAACAACTACTAATTCCAGCCAGAGTGCGGCGTTCCAATCAAGCCAAGGTTTAGAGCAACGCTCTCTCTGCCGCCGGCCTACAATAACAAGCAACACCACACGTCTAGTGCTCCGCTATTATAATCAAATCACGCTATACTGCTTTACCACGCGCGAACTATTCACTAGTCTTTTTACCATTGTATAATATAACGTATCAAATAAATACCTGTTTAATCCAATCCACCGCATCTCAAATAAATATATATCATAGTCTAAATTCCTATACACATATGCATATAATAAAAACTTATGAGTCGTAAATTAGTTAAATAAAGAAATACTCGCTTAAACATTATTTATTTAAGAAATGGTAACATTTTATAAAATATTCTATAATAATATAAAAATAAATTTTTGGCATATGGAACAAAGTTTAAATATTATGGAATTCCAATGAAGTAAATCTTTAAATTAAAAACTATATCAACTTTTTAAGTTTATATACATGCACAATATACACGTTTTTTTCATATCTTATATGATATCTAATAATAAATGTAGGTAATTATTTGGCACATTTCAAAAAATTAATAATATTATTAAGAATTTTTGTACTCTTAATTATGCTCGGTTGTCCATCAACTTCTCCTCTCAGATACACAATGCATTCCTTTTCTCCTTTATCTTTATATATTTGCAACAAATCTTCGTATAAAATATTATCATCAGCTAACCGTTTTATCATTTGTTTCGAAATAACATCCTTTAAAGGAGCCAATGTTTTTTCAATTTCTATACTTTTTTTATTTGCCTCACTTTTCTCAACAATTTGAGGTATTGTTATTGTACTGTCGATAATACTGTTCATATCTATATTTCAAGCAAAGCTTTTCTAACACCTCAACATCAAAAAGAGCGTTGTGAGCCGAACTCATAGAGGTTTGCAATAACTCTTCACCTAATACTGCCAAACTATACTTATTTGGCCTACTTGGTAATTTTAATTTGAAGAGGGGTAAAGTATCGCTAAATCCTATAATTATATCGCAAAGTGCTTCGATCTGTAGAAGTTGTGTGGCTGCGTGCATAAAATGTCTGGTATCAAAGAGACAATTATGAGCAATTAATATAACTTTTTTTTTAATGATTTCAAAAATTCTATAGTTTTTGGAAATGCGAATTTACGTGTGACACTTGACATTTCTTTACCATTGAGGTAAAGTTGCTTGTCTTTATAAGTCAACCCGTGAACTGCAGAAGCTGAAGCATCTATTGATTGCCTCGGGGTGATGTATATACGTTGAAACATAAATTTTCATTCTTCATAGCGATTTGCAAAATATCTTTACCAACTTTGAAACCTCCTGTTTCAAGGTCGAAAAACACGAAGGCAATATTATCAGTATTATAAGAAATATTATCAGAGGTTCTTGAAATGGAATCACAAGTTGATGAGTTCCCAAACAGGGCCAAATTGGACGTATATGTTTCTATTTCAAAATGTTCTTTTCTCATCCGCAATTGTTTTTTTTTGGGATACCTTAACTTTTCTTTTAGCTTTTTGTTGTGGTTGTTCTTCTCTGTGTTTTCTTTTTGTAGCTTTGGAATCAGTCGTTTTGATATGTTTTAGCAAAGATCTACTATATTTTATTCCTGCTTTATCCATGGTATTGACAGAAAATCCTTCTCCAAGATTTTTATGAGCAACCGTGAGTGCAAATCTAAAATCTGATGATTCGGTTGTACTGTATGAGCGTGATTTAGGACAATGGCTACTCATGCTATTATTCAAGCTCTCATTAGGTTGAGAAGATCCAGCCAATGAATATTCAGCAGCATTCTGTGTTAATTTATCGAAAAGATTTTTGAGTGCATTAAATAGTACCTCGTTTTTAAAGTGTCGACTAGTATCATAATTTTCTTTGTCCTTATGATAACCACAACAAGAGCCACAGTGATCATGTCTATCAAATACATGGTAAGGCAAGTTTTTTAAACTTTTTTCTATTTCATGATTATTTCCAATATTTTTTTTTATTATTGTAGTAAAGGTATTCTTTAAATAAGCTATGGCATTATGAGATAGTTCGCCGTCTGGATCGAGAGATTTGTTTCCGCGAATAACATATAATTTGTTGCCAACACCCTTTTTGGTATGATTCATATCGGATTGTTTCAATATGGTATGATCGCTAGCTTCTTGAATGGCACTCATAGAAGAACTATCGTTATCACCAATAAATACTCCTACTTCTGCGTTATTTTCTTTCAAAATTTTACTTCTTACAGTTAACTGAACTGCTCCTGCAGCTACCATAGATTTAGCCGAGCCAAAGTGATTTAAACGGCAATCGTGTTCTATTGTTCTTCCGGTCTTTTCTTTATGAGTGCAAAAAATACATTTACGATTTTTTGTACAATAATCTAATACTTTTCCAGAGTGTAAACCAATTATGACACAAAATCCGTTTAAACTATCGTACTTATAACCGTTACTTCTTTGGCTCCAACCCATGTCAAAAGAAACGAAAAGCCTCACGATTTTCTTTGCAGGTTCATTTCCAGAAGCTTCAATGAGAACTATAAGGAAACCGTCTTGATACTCGGGTGGTCTGTAGTAAATTAAAAGAATAGATATAAAGAATTTAATTTCAAGAATAAAAAATATGGTATGATTTTTTAAATTTTTATTTGTTTACAATTCTCGTTCATTTCACGAAACAACAGTTTCGTTACATTCGATCGGATCTAAATAAAAAATCATATAAATATAAAATTAATTGGTCGGATTATTTACAATTCAGCATGTACCTGATAATATGTAACTGATGCAACGGTACATTTTTCAAATAGTAATAATAAAATAATAGAAAAAAAACAGTTTATAATGCATCGGAATTCTAATTTGATTATCATAGTGTAAAATTAATTACATGTTTTATCGAGCGTTGAACAAACATTGAATATGTTTTATAATAATTTTAGTAAGCTTTGCCCGGTAAACTTACAATGTTTTTTCAAATTTTCCAAATTGTTCTCTGTTAGTTCTTTTTCTATTAACACAGCTTCTACACATGATTCTCTTGCAGCTTCCTCAATAAACGGACCAATGATTCTTTCTTGTAGCTTGTACGTATTCGGTGAAACCAAAGGTAAATCCAGCAAAGAAAAGTATTTATTGGTTTGGATTACACCACCTCCAGCATGTAGTGAAGCTACAAAATTCATTATGAATTTATAATTACATAAATATAGATTAATTCATTTAATTATGGATGACATTTGAATACATAACTTACCCAAAACAATTTTAGTATTGACAGAAAATATTTTTCTCCCTGACGAAGGGTTAGTGAATTGTTCCGATGAAAGTACCTCTTGGATTGCACCGCAGCAACACTTTATATAGAAGCAGGATGCCAAACAATGTTTTTTCTCTTTGATTATATTTTTTATTAGCAAATCTGCTTTGCAAGATGAGCAAATCATTTGTTTGGACAAATAATCTA
Source organism: Microctonus aethiopoides (assembly GCA_030347275.1). Taxonomy (NCBI): domain Eukaryota; kingdom Metazoa; phylum Arthropoda; class Insecta; order Hymenoptera; family Braconidae; genus Microctonus; species Microctonus aethiopoides. The sequence continues at coordinate 1,110,280 of JAQQBS010000003.1, read as the reverse complement.
AATTAATAATTCGATTCCCTTCAACAGGAATATTTGGTACAATTTCAATATTTTTCCTCGCTGTATGTTTAGCATTATTTAATTCGACATCATAAGTGTTTATGTTCACAAACATAACCAAATCATTTAAATTTTTCATTCATTGTCATTTTTAAAATTGTACTGTATATTGTATCTGTTTGCGAATTATTCATATACTTGGCATCGCATGCAACAGGAGCAGCACTTACATGTGCATCAGCTGGTTGCACGTTGCGCGCGCCAAAAATTACAATCTCGACCTCAAGCACTAATGAGGGCTGCACTTATTGGGCGCCTCTATAATTTACACTGCAACGTGGTGACTATATGCACAAATCAAATTATTCGTTTGATGACTGTTTCGCAATACACAAGTGTAGGGATTACTAATTTGTGAACATTCTCAAAGTTTTGATTTTCGCACCACGCAAACAAAAACTCGAAGTACAATTAAAACGTGAATACATTAAGAGTAAAAAAGAGTGTTAAAATTGTGTTATAATTGTGTTATAATCATAATATATCAGAAGTGCCACCGCACAATCTTCGATTGAAGATTGGTTCACCGGTTATTCTTCTACGTAATTTAAATCCACCAACATTATGTAACGGTACGTTTGGTCATCGGAAGAATAACAGGAAACATTCTTGAGGCAATGATTTTGACGGGAAAGTTTGAAGGAGAGATCATTTTGTTGCCATGTCTTCCTATCATACCGTTAGATTCTCCAATAACATTCAAAAGACTGCAATTTCCGATTTGTTTGGCTTTTGCAATGACCATAAATAAGTCGCAAGACCAAACAATGTCCATTTGTGGTTTGGACTTGGAAAATACGTGTTTCTCTCATGGGCAATTATATGTCGCCTGCTCACGTATGGGGCAACCTTCAAATTTATTTGTGTTAGCAAAAGACAGGCTAACAAAAAATAGTGTACATAAATTAGCACTTAGATAAATTTAAACTATAAATTGTAATGATTTATTTGTTTTTTAAAAATATCCATTTTTATATATATTTTCAATAAGTAGTTCATAATAAAATATAAATTAAAAAATTTATGTTCGTTTGTCATTAACTTCAACTCTCTCAAATTTTTTACCAATTACTTTTTAATTCTTACATTGATTGAAACGTTTTCATTTTCATAATTGAATATTAATCTGACTACATTAGGAAATTTAGTACAACATTGATCCGGCGCACTGTAACAGAGTCACAGCAACGCGTGACTGGGTCGGCTAGTAATATATATAATTTCATGAATATTGCAGCACTGTTTCATAATTAATATTCTTACTAACCTGAATAAAAATTATTTCTCGGTGCATTTTTTTTTTCTATGAAACGTGACAGTGTTTATCTATAACGCTTTCACATTCTTTCATTTGGAATGTTACATTTTCAACATTCCTGCACAGGCAAAATGAAAGTGCACATGCGTCAACATTTGGCACCTTGGCACTTTACTGTGCTGGCACGTCACAATCAAGTTTATACTCTCGAAGCATGTGCACTGTGAAAATTGTGGAATCTTTGTTTCGAATTTTATGCCTGATTATTGAAGAGTCAAGTATAATTTTTACTTGAAATCAAAATATTTTAAATACCAATTAATATTCTTAAAATTTCGAGTGTTCATAATTGTCAGTTAACATTCATCTACGTCCCTCGTTTATATAACCTAAGAAATTTAACTGAGAAGAGTTTTTTAACTGTACATAATTTTTAGTTGTTTGATGTCTTTTCATATAATCGAAAAAAAAAGAAAAAAATGATAATAAGTGAAAGGTATTATTATTAATAAAACAGAATAAAATCCAAAATATAATATTTCAATTCTCAATATATTCCTGTAACATTCCTGCAACATTTCTGCAACGTTCCTGCAACATCCCACGCTGGCTGGGTTCTTCGAATGTATTGGGATTTTACTTAAGTCATGCGGCACTGGCGGCATTTCGGCGAACTAATCGATAATGGAGGCTAAAAAACAGTCTCATAAAGAACACGATATTGGCAACATGGTTATGTTTACGGCTTTGAAATTTCCAAATATCATAGGAAAATGAAGAAAACGAGATCATACTGCGCAATTCCTCATTGTAAGAGTAAAGCAAGCGTAAATGCCGATTTAAATTATCATCGCTTCCCTCCGAGTGATAAATACAAAGTGAATGTGTCAAATTACTTTGGTGATATTGAAAAAGTTGACTTGTATTCTTAGTGGAGAAGAGTAACAAATATTCCGAACCGTGACCCCAATGATCTAGTCTGTTCATGACATTTTACAGCAGCTGACTATTGTGGGAATGGTACATATGAATGATGTTATGCTTATACTTGAAAGCATGTTTTCGTGTAATGTTTATCAAAAATTATGGAAGTAAATTTTGTTTGTGCATTTCAGGTGTTCGAAATCAGCGTAGAAAACTAAAATGTGATGCAATTCCATCGTTACATCTTTCTATCATCAATAAGGAGAGAAATGAAAGGAATGAAAAGAAATACCGGGATTCTTCGACCTAGTATACTATGAATTCGTAGCGACAACTTATCAATTATTATAGAGCGGAGCGGGGGGGAACGCATGGGGACAATGCATTTAGGCTCTCAACTCTATTTACTTTATGCGCTCTACAGGGGATCTACAGGGGTTTTCACACGCTCTTTTTACACGCACTCTATACACGCGTTCACATTCCTTCACTCCTTTACATAATTTACACTATCTCTTCCACCACTTTAGCATCGTCAGCATCCTCAGCAACTTCAGCGCCTTCAGTGATATCCGCAGCGTCAGTATCTCCATATACTTCAGTCCCTTCATCATCTTCAGCACTTTCAGAGACCTCAGCACCTCAGCACCTAAGCAGCAACAGCAACTCCAACACTTCAGCATCTCCACTACCTCAGCAGCTTCAACACTTCATCATCCTCAAAAACTCCATCCACCTCAGCTTTCTTGACTCCCGGTCATCTGCTCCATATTAGACCACCTCCACGTAATTACCGCCACGTTCAGCTACTGCAACACTACCGTCGCCTCGCTTACTATGTGCTAATGCCTATTACACTGGCCTGGCACGTCTACACACTTCACAGCCCCGATCGACAGTGTGGTTCGCCTCGTCTCAGGAATTAATTGTAGAAATTTAGCTATTAAATATATCGTCTAGTGATTAAAGAATGATCTAGGGAATACGATTAAGCTATTATTTATTATTTATCACAGAATAAAATGACTTTACAGATTAATTCAGACTATTAAGAATGCACGTGTGTAATTGTATAAGTGTTCGCCACAGCTGTGGGGCGTTGTGTTGTCCTTCTTCGGTGGTCGCTGGCAGCCAAGTGAGAGCGATGCTTGGCGTTTATTCAGCTCGTGGCTGTAAGTGCTGCTTCCGACTTGCAGGCCGCTCGTGACCTCCCTGAGGTACTATTTGCGTCTCACGATAATGGCGCCACTCGTGGTCTCCTTGAGGTATTTGTAGTTGTGACGAACTAGTGGATGGTTCCGCCACAGAAATAGGTGCATACGCACCTATCCCCTCTTTGCGCACGCATAATTGGCGCCGCCCGGACGAATTTCGTCAGAATCCCCATTAGCCAAGTGCGCGCACCGATCGCGCACCTAGTGCACTAGGATCACGCACAGTGCACGTCAGGTGCCTATCTCGTGTAGTAGCACAGTGGGCCACTAAGTAGAATTCAAATGACCCCCAAAGCTTTTTAGTGCACTCCACGAAATTCCCCGCCGTGTTGTCACAAGCTATAACTATTGTGAGGCCATAGTATTTCACGTTATGTAATAAGCCAAAATCATGAATTTCATTAATTACTAAAGAAAATATTTAAGGATCCAAGGATCCAAGAAAAGATCCAAGGATCCTTCCCCCGATCCCCCCGATCCTTCCCCACATCCCCCCAATTTGGTCATAGCTATTTTATACCATATTTCCTTATCACATCCATTTTCCTTGATGTGTACATCTAAAATTTCATTAGTTACACCTACCTTATCATAATATAAATTAGCTGTATTTAAACCTGTTTTAGTAACTTTGATCGGTTTCAACTTGGTCCTGCTGATATCAACTATTTTAACTAGATTATTGACTCCTCTGATTTTGCAGCTCTCCGCTTTCAAGGTTGCACTTATAATAATCTCCCCTTGATGGTTTGATGGGAATCTTTGCATTGCTTCTTTAATCTTTGTGTATCTCTTTCCTCAATCCTTTCTGGAACTAAATTACCATTTTTAACATTATACCTTCCTCTTTTACCATTCTCTGGATTACAGGAGCTAGTAACTTGGTGTATTTCCATGTTCCCATTCTCTCCATCATAATGTTGAGAATCACTAATACTTGTGATATGTTCCTCCATTTCCTCATTGCTTTGATCCCCATCGAATTCAGTTTCCTGATCACTTTCATTTCTAATTCTCTTTTTTTCTTTATTCTCCTTTGCTTCCACACCTCTTTTTTTTGTTTTCATATTTTTGGTCTCTAATTTTGTTAGTAGATTGGTACACTTGTCATCTCAACCGGCGCCTCTCGCGTTCCGAAACGGTAAACAAAAAACAGCTGATTAAAATTTAAAAAACGCATAAATGTAAAAACGTCTCATAAGTAGATTATAATTTTTGAATACTTTTGAAATAATTATTAATTATGAAAATATAACCATTGTTGACTGGTTATTTAAGGTTTATATATATGTATATATTGTTACGTCCTGGATGTATTTTCGGACCTTATAACAATAAGCTTCAAAATATTTATTAAAAGTAAGGGATCGTTGCCGCCGCCACTGAGCGTAGCTGAAGTGTATAGGATGGTAGAGGTGAATTAATGATTATTATTCGAAAGGATACGGAGACACAAATACATTTAAATTGTAATTTATTGTTTAAGACAACTTGAATATTTACGATTATAATATTCGCTTATTGATTAAATAATAGAGTCTTGAACAGTTCTTATTTATGATTCACTTCGCTCACAAACTTGCACTTATTAATTCGTTCGCGCGATCTTATTCTTAATTTAAATCTATTTGACAAATGTAACTGATTTGCTTTTGAGCTTATTTATTTTATCGATTGAGAGTTTTAACGATTATTGATTTTTATGATGATTTATTAAGAGAATGCTTTTTTGAATTTGGAATCGTTATTGGTCAGATAAGATGTTGACGAATTGGAGCGAAAATCAAGACTGACTAAACGTAAAATTATAAGTATGGAAAGAAGATGGGAAAATTTATAAACTAAGTTGATGCGTCCTTACAGTAAACGTCTTACTCAGCATTTTGGGCTGCGACGTTCATACAGTGTGAGCGCGCAAAATGCCCGTAGGTTTTGAATTGACGTATAGTAAAGTAATGCTGACAGTGGATTTAGGTTTCCAGTGGGAAGAAGAATATAATTATTTTCCCACGGAAAAATAAGAATATTGACTTATTAACTATAAGAAAATAATAATAATTATAATTACAATTAAACTATTAATAACATATTCTGAGGTGTGATAGCAGGGCTACGAATTATAAATGAATGATTGGAGTTACGGGGGGAAAGAGCGGGAAGGTCGCATGCGACCTAAAAATATGTATGTATATGCTCTTGCGGGAAAAAAAATTAAATAAATTAAGGAATCACTTGCTCAAACAAAGACATAACCTTTAAATTTTAATTGTAATTTTTTTTTAAGTAAAAAAATTAATTTTATCATTTCATCATTTAGTGAAGTTTTTAGTGACATTGTATAACATTAATATTTATTTGATCATGGCAAAATTAGTTTTATTAGAAGGAATGTTATCATCTTCTAGTAGTGAAAGTGACAGTGATGAGTCGATTGATTCGGGAAGTTGGGATGATATATTTGAAGATGATGATGAAAATCATCATTGTTACCCTTTACGCCCTATTCCTACCGTTTACAATTTTATGGAAAATGTAGTGGCCAGATATACTGATACGGAGTTTCAAGTGAATTTTCAGTAATTGAAATAACTGCAATTGCAACAAAAACTTACATATGTTTTATTATATTTAGTGACTTATTTTCTATTTTTATTTGAATATTTATTACTGAATTGCAGTTTGTAGCGAACTACTTTTTATTATTTATTGAATATTTTGAAAGCAGATATGCATAATTTTAATGAATTTGGCCATCCACCTATTGCACCTGAAAAGCAACTGTGTATAACTTTATATGTACTAGGAACTCCAGACTCTTATAGGTAAATAACAGTTAAAATATTTTATGTGCTTATATTTATGACAATTGTTATGAAGAAAGTAAAAATCTTGATCTTCTAGGACTATAACAAATTTATTTGGAGTAGGAAAAGCTACGGCTTGGAGAACAGTTCTGAAAGTTGTCAAAGCTCTTGGTAAATTTAGAAATTATTTTATCACTTGGCTTACACCTTTGAAAGCTCAAGAGACACCAAATATATTGGAAGCGAGATATGGTTTTCCAGGAGTTATTGGAATGGTTGATGGAAC
>JAQQBS010000003.1:1092503-1103634 GCA_030347275.1 Microctonus aethiopoides | reverse complement strand
GTACTCGCATTTAAAGACACGGTGTTGAAAACTGCAGACGTGCGCGATGATAAATATGGAAGAAGTGTAATGGAGCGTGGTATATAAAATATGAAAAATCTGCCAGTGGAGGTCCTTAGTATAATATATAGTAAATTTTACTAAGTTTCCAAACCTCTATAATATGTGTATATTTTCCACAAAACGCCCAAGCATCAAAAATTTAAGTTTTTTGAACACTTACAATCATGAATAAAACGCAATAGAGTCCATGCCTTGGTATACGGTATACAATACCGTATGTAAGTGCATTGTAGTCGCTTTCTCTGCGCTCTATTGCGAAAACGGTTAATGTTACAGGAAAATGCAAGAGGCATTTTTTGTAGATAATTTTATAACGAACAATTTTCATGATGACCTCTATTGACCTCCAAGCGATAAGTTGCGAGATATTCGCGAAAAACTGATTTTCGTGACCTTTTGACCTCTATAACTTTTTTAGCCGGCACGATATCAATGTCGATTTTTCACATCTTCATTACAATGCCGTAATAAAGGTGTGTACAAAAATGCAGCTCAGTTGAAATTATTTCGCAGATTGGTGTTTAAAACGTCTAAAATGACTGGGCTAAAAACGTTGCGAGCTCTCGTACTATAAACTATAGTCTACACGAGTAAAGTTCCATAATCATAAAATATAATTTTTGACGCATCCGAGAATTTTTGCACAAAAAAACAATCTACGATAGACAAATGTTCTTAGTACACATTAGAGTAAGTGAAATAATTTAATAACCTCATGGATACAAGGGGAAAGGGAGGGAGGGATCGTCTCCAATTAGAACAAAATGAGACTTTTATACATGATAATTATATTTCGAAAAAGTCTCATTTTGTCCGCCGTTTTCAATGTTTTAAATGTATTGATATTGTTATAACAGAATACCACTGATGAGAGATTCAGGCTGCATATCAAATAAATGATCAATGTAAGGAACTATACTCAATATTTTATCCAACAGTTCCAGTTTTTCAAGTGTTTTATACGTTTGTTTTCAGTGACTAAAGTCAAATTTCTCTCACTAGTGACTAAATTTTATATACTCGCGCAAATGATAATATTATCGAAAATTTGTTTTTCACCAACAACGTATCCATGACAGCCAATCCATCGAACATGACAACCAAGATCTGAATGCTTGACATTTTTTTATACTTTTTTATACTCTTTTAACTTTCTTTTAAGCAAAACTACAACTGTTGGACAAAACGTCGTATATCACACATGAGTGAAATGCCATAATAAGCTCGTGAAAATAATTGTCACACTCGCGCAAGCGCTCGTACGTCAAAAATCTCACCCGCTTATAATGGCTTATTTCACTCACTTGTAGTATAATCTACTATTTCATAAGCTTATGACTGAAATAAAGATTTTCAATTGTATGAACAATTCATGTTCGGTGAAAGAAACGCATAGAGCTGGCGGTCAAATGTCACAGCTCTCATAAGATCGATGTACAGCGAGGTGCAACTGTTTGTAAACACAGCAGTGTTGCTGTTTAGTTCTTTGAGCATTCTATTGCTGTAACTATTTTTATTTCTGAACGAATAATAATGATTTACATAGGGAATATTACAAATATTTATAAGCGCTAAAATTATTTGATGTAGGAAAAAATGGCATAAGTAATTATTCACGTAAAAAAAAGTGCAAATTATTATGTATGTATGCATGCGTGTATAAATACGGTATAAAAGTACAAACATTAAATTTTTTAGTTATATATTAAATGCATATATAAAATTGTATGAAATGATTGTGCATTTGTTGAATGGTATAAATTACCTAGGATCAGGCAAAATAATTTTTTTGCTTGCTCTGGCAGCAGGCGTGCATTTACTTTTCTCCATTGCCATGAGATAGCTGACATCCGCCAGAACGGCCTCGAGATCCGCCATATTGGCGCGCTGTTATCCACTATTGATACAATATCTTCTTTATTGTTTCAATTGTAATGCTACTATGTTCTTGTATTATCGTCAGCAATACCGCTGCGGCTGGCAGCCACAGCGGTGTTTCTACCGGTGTCTTGCAGTTGCTATCGCCTTCACTTGTTTCCTATTTTGTAATAAGTACCGCAGAAAGTACACTAAATATTTGTCAATATTGCTTGATTTGCATTCATTAATAAAATATCTCAAGTATTTGTATGGTTGAATTACCACTTGATTTTGGTTTCTCAGCTTCTCACATTCTCAATCATATGGTCCAATGACATAGCACCCTTCCCCGTTCAAGCATCAATGCCTTCAGTTCATCGCATATTTTTAGCTCAAAAACATTACCGAAAAATGAAGAAGTAACCAACTGAAAAAGTTGAATTAACACAGTACGATTTTTTTTTAATGCATTCTTTCGTAAAATTTCGGTATGACTTACGATATCTCATATAAATATATTATCATATTAAAGTAATAATAACACTAATAACCGAATTATTGTTAAAATTCATTGAAGCACTTGCTATTCACAATGCACATTCAGTAATTTCTATCAGTATTTTTTTCGGTGTGATTTCCCGTCCCTCACCACAATACTGACAAACTATCAGAAACGTCTTATCGAAATTTCACTATAATTTCACTTTCATTTTTTCATGATTTTGTAATTAATTGATCATGTATCTTTTTCAATAATTTTTTTATTATAATTTTCCTATGTGTAAAAAATTGAGAATAAATATTAGTAAGTTGAATAGAATGAAGGATTATGGTGTTTTGTCACTCCTTTAAAATAATAACACAAAATTTGTCTTACGTACACTTTTCACTTTGCATTGATGTATTGCAACATATTTTATATAGCTTCGGTTGAACACGATTCTCATTTATCCTCACAATCCATACAACCTGAACAATCCGCACCCTTATTGACCATCGACTGTGTATAATAAAGTCAGAAATAACGTATGAACAAGAAATTCAGGCATATATGAAAGTCTAAAACTAAGAAAAATATGACGACAACTACAATTAGTTCTTATTTCAGTTTCTAGATGACAGCGCCAATGACTTTCTGGTAGGTAAATAATCAGCTCCCCATTCGTGTCGCACCACTACAGTATCAAAATGAGAGATTATGATGATGTTATTATATATGTATAGACGCGTGCAAGTTATTCTAGACTTGACTGAGATGAAAAAAATACGTAAGGAAAATTCATGTAGAAAACTCAACTCTTCATCACTACAATTAAAACATTCATTCCAAATACAGTTATCAGTGTTCATCTCCATTAAATTATCCATTCCATTCTGTTTTTGAAATCTAATAGTTGTAACAAACTATTGAGAGCCAATCACTGCGTTGATCCGGAGTTTACAGCCAACCTTACTATTGGGATTTTACTTTGGTCATGCAGCACTGGCGGCATTTCGGCGAACTAATCGATAATAGAGGATAAAATAGTCTCATAAAGAAAACGTTACTCGCTACAGGTATATGTAAATAATATAATTGGTTACGACTTTGAAATTTTTAAATATCATAGGAAAATGAAGAAGACGGGATTGTATTGCGCAGTTCCTAATTTAATTTCCGAAACACCCACTGGTACATCGTCTTTAAAAAGAACACTATCTGGTGAAACAGCTAGCCAAGGGTTACATTTTGAAACTATCAATCCGGTTTCAATAACAGTAACATGTTGATCCTGTGAATCGATATTGTCTCTCCTTCTCTCAAACACTGTATCTTTGCTGTGTTTTCTTACAAATTCACAGGCAAGTATACGGATACACGGAGCTTCTCTTTACAATGTTGCCACATCACACATTTCGCTGCAGCCGACAGCTCACATTCGCAATTTTTTTGTGAATATTTATTTTTTTTTATTATAAAAAAGTAATGAAATATAGAAATATATTTGGAAAACTAATTCAAATATAATCATTGTTAAGTGGTAAAAGTTTAATTCCGAGTTTTATGTCAATTGATAAGACATGGCCAATAAAGATGTAAAAACGACGATTTCCCATAAGAGCCCGTGTTAAAATAAAAAAGTTAATAACTATCGTAAAAGTTAATGAATCGTTTTGAAATTTTTACTGATTCATTATTTTGTGTATATATACTTGCGGACTAAGTTTCATTGCAATTCTCATGTTAATTCTTGTAGGTGTGATCCTACCTTAAATGAATAATAATTATTCAGTTTATAATATTAATAGCTTTCGTTTTGAGTCAAATGCGGTTATTTATTATTTCCTCTTTGTTTCGTGATTTTCTGGACATTTTTTCATAAATCATAGTTTTGTGTGTTTGGGGTCTGTGAGCTACCCGATTTTCCGCTGTTATAGGTACAGCGCTGTAGGATTTTCAGTGCAGATGCGATCTCAGTCTGCCAATTGGGATCCGTCAGATGGGAGGAGCCTAAAAACATGGCAGACTTAGGAAGTAAATTCAAAAAGGGGGTATAGTTTTACGTGCAAGTAAATGAATTATAAATTAAGAAAAACATGATTAATAAACGTAAGAAACGTACAATTTGTGATTGGGCTGGTACTAACCCTAAACAAAGGAATTTTGTAGAAGGAGAAAGAATTTTAAAAGCCGGTCACATTATAAAATGCTGTAAAAATAAAAATTAAAATGAACTGTCAGATACGGTTAGTTTCACGGTATATTGTCTTAAAACCTCAAAATTAAAAGAAATACCCCATGAAATCAATGGTAAAGTGCGGTTGAATGGTAGAATAATGTTTTTAATGTAAACATATAAATAAATTTTTGCAGCACACAAAACGATTCATTTTCATCAGAAACTTATGGAAACGTATATTTACACTTTTATTGGAAGCGCTTTCAAAACCTTTTACAGCACAAACTATCTTCCTTTTAGATTTCGCACGAGGAGAAAATATTGCAGACTCCATTATTAATGAGTAAAATATCCAATTTAATGTTTTCAATACTATAATTTTCAGAAAATTAACCATTTACAATTAATTCACTACTGTATGCTTGTTAATATGCTTCTTATCCTAGTAACATGAGTTGCCACCAGATGTCATATGTCCATTTGACGGATCCCAATAGCACATCACTGGTCAATGACCGTCAACTGTCTAAGAACGAGGTGAATGACGTATCACATTTTTTTTTATTTACATCGCCACTTCACAATTGACGCCACACTTGACGTGTTGGCTGTATACCATTGTCTACAAGAGCTTAATTTTACACGAATTACAGTGTTTTGATTCTAACTATAATTTTCATCATGGCTTTATTTGGACGGTATCATGCTCAAACTAATGATGAACTCGTTCAATATCTTAAGCGTAAGTAAAATGTATCATATTCTTTTCATAATAATATGGTAGGAAAATTCAAGTTTATATCCCGTAAATTTATACAATTGATAGTATGTAAAAATTTCATTCCAATGGTGATTTCAAGGATCAAAAATTATCAAGTCAGATCGTGTCTTCAATGTAATGAATCTTGTTGATCGGGCAAAATATACAACTTCCAGAACACCTTATGATGATGTCCCTCATGGAATAGGATATGGAGTCACAATAAGTGCACCTCATATGGTATATTTATTATTTTTGTCGTTATTCTTATACTAATAACTTAGGAATGTAAGAATTCAAATGACCTATGCAACATTATAATTCTTATCAACCCTATTTTAAAAAAAATTTATTTATGAATGGAACAAAAGCATTTATTTAGCACGCATACGCTTTGGAAATCTTGGAGGACAAACTTCAAAATGGAAGTCGAGCACTCGATGTCGGCTCGGGCTCTGGATATTTGACAGCATGCATGGGAATGATGCTTGGTACTAATGGTGTCGCAATTGGAATTGAACATATTCCCGAGCTTCAAGCGTTCGCAACACAAAATATTGACACAAACAATCCTGAACTTCTCAAGAGTGGTCGTGTAGAATTGGTTGGTAAGTGACGTACATGAGGGAAAATTATTGAAATTTATTTATTCATATCTGATATATGTATTCGGAAATTGATTTCATATCTAAAATATAGTGAAAACGTTAAAAATAAATAGTGGCTCCATTATCCACGAAAACAGTGAACAAGCCGTTTACGCCGAAAATATAGTTTCGATTGCACCATATTTTAGAAAAATCAATCTCCAAGTTCTAACGAAAAAATTTTTTTTCTATTACTCAAACTCCAGTGGGTGATGGAAGAGAGGGGTATGCTACTCGAGCTCCATATGATGTGATTCACGTAGGAGCTGCAGCCAAAGAAGTTCCACATTCAGTAAATTATTATTTTTTCAAATTGATTCAATTACTATCTTTACATTTATGTAGATATTCATTACATACAATACATTCTATACCATAGCTAATCGATCAATTGGCACCAGGAGGTCGTATGCTAGTGCCTATTGGTCCTGAAAACGGTGATCAGACTCTAGTTCAAATCGACAAGACTTCGGATGGTGAAATAAAACATCGTTCATTGATGAACGTTGTTTTCGTACCTTTGACAGACAAGAATCATCAATATCGTCCATAAAATTAGTATTAGTCCATTTCAACATGATTTTCTCTCATCCATTTATTAATGAGTTTTAAAATTCATATTTTTCATGATATTATTCCTATCATACTGAAAACAGATCATTCTAATAAATTATTGTCATTTTTGTTTATTTCATTTGTGTTTCATGATAGTTTGAATTTAATATGAAAATATTATTCTATTTTCATTTAACTTTATCTTGATTATTCTATAATAAGAAATAGTTATACTTCTCATGATAACAAGAATAAATATAACTTTTTGAAGAATGAATTTTGATTTTTATTTCTATTTTTGACTTCAATTAATTAAGAGAATCTTAGTCATCTCTCGTGTTAAATTTACGGATTACGCAATGAAGAAGTATCCGTGTAACTATAAGCCTTTAAGTAGTTCACAAGGAATATGAAAAATTTAGGAATGCCCCAAAAATTGGATATTATATTTATGATAACGATATGTAATGGTACAATAAACATTAGAAGGACCAACCGTAAATTATCAGAGTTGCACATACATTCAAATTTCGTATATTTGTGGCGTCACGCTCTGCACTACCTTCGCTGCCTTCAACTGTAATACCAGCACAGCACAACAAGTGCCTACGCCAGCCAGAGTGTGGCGTTCCAGGGTCTGTTCCGATATCCTTTTCGGTTGCTCACTAATTTTATTAGTAGATTGTACACTTGTCATCTCAACCGGCGCCTTGCATTCCGGAACGGTAAACAATAAACAGCTGATCAAAATTAAAAAAACGCATAAATCTAGAGTCATCTCATAAGTAGATTATAATTTTTGAATACTTTTGAAATAATTATTAATTATAAAAATATAACCATTGTTAACTGGTTATTTAAGGTCTATATAGATGTATGTATGTATGTATGTTCTTGCGAGAAAAAGAATTAAATAAATTGTTGAGGAATCACTTGCTTAAACAAAGACATAACCTTTAAATTTTACTTGTAATTTTTTTTAAGTAAAAAAATTAATTTGTTTAGAAAAAGAAAAAGAAAGTAAAGATGAAGAAATAATGGTTGAAGTCGATTTAGACAATTATTTATTATCGGCATAACAAGTAGGAAAAATCAATCGATTTCACTTTGAACATTAGCGATAGTACCATTCGTCCAATCCATAAGATACAATTTGACCAAGCTTTCTTCATCACAATAGATCGTGCAGTATACCTACTGGGGAAACCACGTTAAAAAAAATGCGCCAAGTACATTACCTCATTGGTGGTGTGAAAATATGTGCATATTATGTAAAATATCATCTTTTCAACTGTTAAAACCGCGATATCTCACGAATGGTGAGTCGTACGAAAAAAAGTGTCGAAACGATTTTTGTAGAGAATTATATGATATACAACTTTTATCTTACCTATTTTCACGATAAAACTTACGGTTTCCGAGAAAAATGGAAAAAACCGGAATTCGCAACGCTTGACCTTGGCTAAAATTTTTCGCACATGCAGAATCGATGGGGACTTTTGACATTCCATTAGTGATGATATAATTAACGTCTCCTCCAATTTTTAGCTCTATGTGAATTATGTCTAAGTTGAATGTCTATTTTGACTGGACTACTTGGTAAATTTAGAAATTATTTTATCACTTGGCCTACGCCTTTGAAAGCTCAAGAGACAGCAAATATATTGGAAGCGAGATATGGTTTTCCAGGAGTTATTGGAATGGTTGATGGAACACATATTCCAATATCCGCTCCGAAAATTGACAAACAGGCTTATATCAACCGTAAAGGATTTCACTCCATTCAATTACAAGTACTATGAATATCTAATATTATACACATATAAATGAATTTATTTATCTCTATGAGTGATACTCTGCTACGTAAAAGTGAAAAAAAAAATTTTCTTTTTCTTTTTTTTTTTCTTCGCTTTACAGAGAATCAATAACCCATATCTATATGTATATTGTACATGCATGCGACTTCATTTTATTAACTATTCATTTAATTAGGTGCTTTGTAACGAGAAACATGAATTCATCCATTGTTATGTCGGACTACCAGGATCGGTTCATGATAACAGAGTTTTTCGATATTCTGGTGTGCAACAAAAATGCAACGATGAGTATTTTCCAGAAAACACTCATCTTTTAGGTGATAAAGCATACACTCGACAAAAACATTTAATGACACCATTCATTGATAATGGGCACTTGACTGTTGAAGAAACCCACTACAATTATGTACATTCTTCAACTAGAATGACTATAGAAAGGGCCATAGGTTTATTAAAATTACATTGGAGATATTTTAAAAACAAGCTTCCCATGAGAAGAACCGATCTTATTCCACATTATATAATGGCAGCTTACATCCTGCACAATATTGGCCTTAAACGTCAAGATTACTTTGAAAATGTAGATGAAATATTATTACCTGATGAAGTGGATGACGTAGGACCTCTTGATGCAACAAATGAATCAAAAGCTGCTGGAGCTGCTAAGAGAGAAAATTTATAGTTACAATATTAAATAGAGATGTTGAACCTTAATAAAATTAGAATGCTTTTTAATCTCTGTATATTATTTTTGTAATTATTTTTTAACAAATATGACTAAAAAATAATTTATTAAATTATAAATAAATAATACCCATGTTCGTGACTTTGAAAATATTCAGCGAAGGTTCTTGAAATCAGCTTTCTATGCGTTGGATGAACGGTACCTTGAAAGGAGTTTTCCGCAGCGTGAACTATACTCATGCGATTCGGTCATCTAGATTCAAAGACACGTATAGACGTGCAGGATGTTCTTTATTTATTTAAACTTTTCAGTGATAAAGTTAATTGTTCTGAGCTTTTGGAACAGATTGGAATAAGAGCTCCCTGACAGGGTCTTCGAGTATCACAGTTTCCACTTGCCTTCAAATTAAGTTCCAATTAAAAAAGTATTTCAGTCGTCCTGACTCGCTTGTTACAATGACTATTACAATGATTATCATGATCAATCCTTATTGTAATTTTGAAATATCTTGTTTATTTTATTGTTTACCTACTTAATTATATTGTCAATTATGTTGTGCGTTTTTGTTAGTGGTTTTGTTACTAACTTTAATTTATGAATTTAATTTTAATTTTTTTTTTATGGATTCGTTTTAAGTGTTCTTTTTTACCTTTAATTGCTCTGTATTTATAATGTTATACTGCTCTATAATTGATGCAAACTGTACAGTGGATATTGAAATAAATAAATAAATAGATAACAACAGCATTTATATTAAAACCTTTGTATTGCTATAAAAATTGCACACACATTTCTTTAATTTTTTTAAACAAATGTCTGTATTACTAATCAGTCCTTCATAATATGCTTTTACATAATTTTATTGTGTTTGATCATAACACATTGCAATTGTAATACTGAAATGATAAGTACACTTGAATGGTATCTATTAATTTTCTAAATATTAGCTTTTAACTTTTTTTTTAATATTTTTAAAATTTTGACATTTTTAAAATATTAACTTTTAACATTTTTTACTATAAAGTAATACAAATACTTAAATCAACAAGTAAATAATTTTTGAACATTCTATGTTATTTTTTTCAAATTTCAGAAATTTTCTCAAAAATCTGAAGTTTCCTTTCGTTGTAACTAGCTTTTTCTTCTCTTTTTAGCTGTCTGTTTTTTATGGCATCCTCAAAGTAATTAATTTTTGCTTGAGTGAGAGCAAGTTTCATTTTTTCTGAAATTTTTAAAATGAATTAATATTTTTGAAGTTATATACAAACATAATAATTACAATGTAAACAAAATATAACATACTACAGGGTGGTGAAGTTAACGAATCATTACTGATGTCTGTTAAAGGTACACTATTGCCAGCCAATGAAAATGGTTTTATCCAAGGCTTTTTAGAAAACATGTCATCTAAAATCTAAAAAGGATTGAAATATAAAATGAAACTTTAAATAACAATTTTGAAGACATAACTAACTATACAAACTCACTTCATAATAAGCACAAGTGTCCACTCCATTTCCTGACTGATTGTTAGCGCCTTTAGTTTTTTATAAGATTTTTTCAAATTTTCCATTTTATTAATACACAGCCGTTCACGTGTTTTATCGACTTCATGGGCTTTCATTTGTTCCATTATTAACTTCAAAAATTTTAAATTAGTAATTTGACCATTGTCATACGATTTTTGATATTGTTCATATGAACTCAAGAGTAGTAGTGTTTCATCATCTCTCCACACGCATGGTTGAGTTTTTTCTTGTGCTGTTTTAGGTAACTTTTTATTTATTTTTTTATTTTTCATTCAAGTTAAACTCCACATTTTTCTCTTCGGACTCACGTGGGGTGTCATTAACAGGCTCTTCATTTGTATTGTCATCGTTGAATAAGTTAAAATATTTATTTTTATATTCTTGAAGCAAACTCATACAAAATGAATCATCTACACATTTTTTTCATATTTTAAAAAAAGAAAATAATTAGTTCAAGATTGTCATCAGATTAGGTACCTATTGGGATTTTACCTAGGGGCGGAGCCTAATATTCAATATGGAGGCTAAGATACAGTATCCATAGAAACGACTGCT
>JAQQBS010000003.1:1072357-1083386 GCA_030347275.1 Microctonus aethiopoides | reverse complement strand
CGCTTAGTTTTACCCATATTTACTTTATAATAATTTAAAAACTTTATAAAATTATTACTTTTCCTCTTTTTATCAATATTGTTCACTCACATATACGAAAAATTACAGTTAAAAAGTTCCAACGATACACACGGCGAACGCTCGCATCGATATTCTCTTTGACTCCGCCCCCGTGCACATAGCCTATATCCGTAATAATTTATTAATAATGATTAATTACGATTGGTCCAATTCAAATGGCGAAATAATAGAGAATTATTTAATTGGTCGGTAAATTTATATTTCATATTACCGCCAAAGTCAGCCATCTTGTTTCCATATTCTGCTCTGTCATTGGTTTATTTCAAATATTCAAGATGGTCGCTTTAATACTCGAGCGCCACCTATATTCAGTCGCCGCCATACCTCTTACATCGATTGTTGACATTTCGATCGAATTGAGGTTAACCCATGCTGGGTATTTGTAGTGAACATTATTGGTGTTGTTGTTCATCGTCATTTGGTGATACTTTGGCTGCTGAATATTTAATTGGACAGCAACAGCTACACAAGGAATGCTATTCCCGTTCAAATGATAAACAAATGATGATTAGATAAATAAACCGGGAGAATCTATTTATAGTAGGAAATTTAATATATTTATAAAATTGGTAATGAAAGAAAAATAATATGAAAATGATGTTGAATATAATAATAATGTGCGTCCACATTCTAATCTCATACGCTTTTCACGCTCACAATGGATTATAACGCGACTCGATATAACTCAAAAATATATATTCTCTTATAAACGTGGATTCTTCGACCTAATATACGACAAATTTGCAGCGACAATACGATTAAGATAGTATAGAGCAGAGCGGGGGGAATGCATGAGGACAATGCATTAAGGCGCTCATTTCTATTTACGTTATATTCTACAGGGGTTCTTACACGCACTCTTCTCACTCTTTGCATGCCTTCACTTTAATTTACACTCTTTCTTCCACTACTTCAACATCCTCAGCATCCTCAGCAACTTCAGCACCTTCAGCGATCTCCGCAGCTTCAGCGACTCCATCTACTTCAGCCCCTTCAGCACCTTCAGCGACCTCAGCTACCTCAGCACATCAGTAGCAACAGCAACTCCTCAACTACTACAACTCCATCCACCTCAGCTTCCTGGACTGATGATCCTCTGCTCCATATTAGACGCCCTCCATTGAATTACTGCCATGTTCAGTTACTATGACACTCTCGTCGGTTCACTTACTGCGTGCTACGGCCTATTACACTGGCCTGGCACGTCTTCACACGTCACAGCCCCGATCGACAGTGTCGTCCGCCTGGATTTTAGAATTATTGTAGAGATAGGTGCATACGCACCTATCCCCTCTTTTCGCACGCATACTTGGCGTCGCCTGGACGAATTTCGTCACAATTTACAGCGCTAGCCATATCCACCGTACGAAATGACGTGGTGCCCATTAAACGTTACTAGAACAAAAATAACATAAATTAAACATTGTGATGATGTGTTTTAAACACATCATCCTTTGCCTCTTTTTATACACAAATATTGCTGCGCTGTAATAAAATAGTATTGTCGGTTAATGTTAGAGTAAAATATATCCGGATAAATAAAATAAAATTCTAAGGAAAATTTACCTTGCGTGTGAATGTTTATATAAAAGCCGGACGTTAGCATCAAATATCAACAAAAGGCGAATATTATCATTTCAATCATCAACAAAATCATCAATCAAATAAGACGTTTTCCAGACTTTTGGGCGAGAAAAAACAAGATGACGATTCAATAAATATCCTGGGATTAAAATCTAACCTTAAAAATGAAATGGTGAGGTAAACATCGGGCCAAATAAGAGGTGGTAAATTATAATGATTATAAAGTAATACTCATTGGAAGAAAAATCCAGAGGAAATATTATTAATTAATAATCGCAATATAATAATATCACTGTATAATAATTTGGACTAACAGCACCAACATGATACTCAACTATAGTCGACAATAACAATACGTCATTTGTGACACTTTTGAGGGTTAGTGATACAGTCAGACCTGAAAACATTGACTTGGCGCCACCGAACTACCGAATTTATCCGGATAATTATGAGCCAACCTGCATAATTCAATTCTGCAGTCGATATACATATAATGATGGATCTTATAATTTTTATCCCGGTAGAGTCCGTGTCGGGTCAATGACCGGCCAATAAGAGATCCGGATATTTGAATTCAAATTGTCGCAGCCAATTAACGCCGTATAGAGACGTGAAGAAGACGACCGAAGTTTCTAAAAGAAGAAGACGCCGCCAAGACTGCCGCTCCGGCCATTTTGACTTCACTTAGCCCTGGGACAGCGTAGAGTGTGGTTGCGTTATATTGTGTGTGTCTGAGTTGGAATAAAAATTGAAAAAAGAGAAAAATTATTGTAAAATATTGTAAAATGACGTTAGATTGTTGTACCAGAGGATTTGTTGTACTTCAAGGGAAATTGTATAAAAGGCCGTGGAAGTTGAAATATGGCATAGAGTAAAGAATTTTCATTGAAATAATAATAAGTGGTGAATGACGCCATTGTTTAGTTAGACGTCTGTTATCAGCAGATTTTCTCACATCGTGACAAAATTTCAGCAATACAGTTTAAGTACTGTAAGATTTTCTATAACCTGACTGTAAGGGATCGAGTAAGTTGTTGAATGTTAAGTATTGAACTATTTGTTTATGAATTATTCTTTCATATAACTGAGAAAATTCACATAAGTTTGCTATTGGTCTGGTGTCAGACGGTGTACGTGGCATATTAATTTTAGACAACGGTCTTCTAATTCTTTTTTCCATTCAGCAGGGAAAAAAGAATTATGAATACCAAAGTTGAAAATAGATGAAAGTACATGAGCAAGTGATCGAGATGGTAGTCTTATTGTAGATGCCGAAATTGAATCAGGACCAGTAGAGTGTGTGTTAGATACTGATGACAAGATTAGTTGATGAACTTCAATCGGATCTATACATGTGAACTCCAGGTGTGAAGATTCATGATGAGACAAATTAATTGCTCTGTTTAAATCAGCTTGTGCACATGGATTTGTGTTTGACGTAATTGAGCTATAGTATTCAATAAGTTGATTAGTTGTGAAGAAATGTAGGGGGGACGATGTTGACTGTTTTGTTAAGCCTAAAGACAACAGTACTCGCCACAAAGTTGGTGAATCTTTAATTGGGTTTAACTTGTTCTGGAAAAATTGTTGTTTCACTTGTTTGATTTTTGATGACAATTCACTTCTGAATCTTCTGTAGATCTCATAATTTAAGAGAGAGTTAGTACGTTTTGCTGATTTTTATAGTTGATTTCGTTTTTTTATACTGAGTTTAAGTTCCAGGGTGAGCCATGGCCCTTTCTTTTTGATGTACATTGTGACGGCCGCCTTTCCTAAAAAAGGCTAGAGTCCGGATACTTCGATATTTTCTCCGGAGTTACCGTCAACTTACTTGTCTTACTCTTTCTCCAAGGGATGCCACCCCAGTTTTAAATACTCAATAGAATCCTGGGGTAATTCTATCGGCTCTGAAAATAATATTGCATGCTTCTCAATAATATTAATATGAATAATTTCGACTCAGTATAATTTAATTGATATAAAAATGACCTTGATATTTATTAATTGGCCGAAATGATTTTAAATATGAAATATAATATAAATGAAAATGTTTATAATAATTTTGATATTGGTTTGACCTTTTCTAAGGGCCAAACCAATATATTTTGAATACAATATTATTTCTTTCTCGTGATTCTATATTTTACTTTCTTCTACTTTATTTTTCTTTCAATGACTCTAATTTATTTTCTCTTTGACTCTACTTTACTTATTTTCTACTCGCTTTACGCGTGGCGTTCATCGGATGGGTCTACAAGACCCGATTTCGACTACACACAATTACATTCGATTCAGTCTCTCATTCTTTATGTTATTCACTCAACATACTCACATAACCCATACTTTCCATACTCACACACTACACACACTAGACTCGCCGACTCTGCACGTGGTTGTATGATGCTCTGCTGCTGGTCGAAAACCTCCGGAGCTGTCTGTTAGGGTGTCCATCCTCTCGATTGTTCACTGGCTATTTGGACAGTCACATTCGCCAAATCAGCCCAGTCATCTCGACGACCTTCCCATTTCCGTCGACTCCATTCTCCGGTTGTGGCTTCGCCGTGGCACACAAGAACGCACACCTGACACACGTGTTGATAGAACGTTGAAGTCCGAAGTAGTGCTTTATTTTGTCCATTCACACACATTGACTTTCCGACCTCGTGGTGAATATACTGTTGCGCGAATCAGATGAAATTACCTTACATGTCTCTAGGCGTTTACTCATCACGTCGATATCAACAAACATCAGATTACCTGACACCTCGCCGCATTCCTCGCGACTTCTTATGCCCTCATGGTTAATCACTCTAGTCTGTCCTCTAATCACCGGACGGTGTAAACTTTGCCGCACCATGGTTCAGTAACAAACATGTCCTCGCCCTCGAGTACACGCAACACGCATTCGTCTTTACATTATCACGTTCCGGTCGGAAGTGCAGTCCGAAATTATGGCAGCGTCGTTCTCAGCCTATTGCCCTTTCCACCGTCTATAAATTCCTTTGCCCCACTTTTATAGTAATTTGGAATAATATTTTGGAGCTCCTTTTGATCGACGGTGATGACCACTGCTGTTGATTGGCGACGTTGACCACCGCTTTTCCGCACGCACTTCACTCACATTTGCTCTTTTTATACAAATTTTACTCATACATAATAACATTCATACCTTACACGCAAATAAAAGTAATGAGTGGCAAGCCACCTCATTACAACATACAGTACACACAGGAGCCACTATATCTAAAGCATATTGAATGGTTGCCTGTAAGCCATCAATTACAGTTTTGACTAGACGCAGAGATTATCGATAGAGGAGCATATTTGTCC
The DNA here is from genome assembly GCA_030347275.1 of Microctonus aethiopoides. Lineage (NCBI taxonomy): Eukaryota > Metazoa > Arthropoda > Insecta > Hymenoptera > Braconidae > Microctonus > Microctonus aethiopoides. The sequence goes on along the minus strand of JAQQBS010000003.1, from coordinate 1,078,391 downwards.
AGGATATGTTAATTCGGTTCGTGATTGTTGTGACTGATGTATCCAAATCATATTTTAGTTTAACATCCGTAGTGGTTTTGTCTAGTAGTAACATCAATTCATCTTGTATTTTCTCAAAAAAGTCTGTATCTTCAAGATGCTGATAATTTCTGCGTTGTAGTGGTTGAGTAAATTGAGATAAATTGGAGCACTTGTATTTTAGTATGATAAAGTCATGACCAGCTATAAAAGGGGCATCAGACTTTTGATGATCTAATACTTTTGCCTTGTCGTTAACCATAAAAACATCTAGCAAGGAATCAGAAGTCGCAGTATGATAAGTTGGTTCATTCCCAAGTAATTGTAGTGCATGAGCCTCAGCAAGATCACGTAAATATTGTGTTTCAAATCCCTGGGCTAAAAGATTGCAGTTTAAATCGCCTTCCAAATTAATTGAAAATATTAGGTATTCATGTTCATTCAGCAATACGTTTGGTGACAGTTCTAGCACCTTGGACTTTAACGAGTTGTGCACATAACAAGCCACACCACCTCCCATGGCAACTTTGCGATCATTCCTTAGCAAATAGTAATGCTGGATAGCAATTGGGCTGTCAGATATACTAGGCTTGAGCCAAGTCTCTGAAATTAATATAATGTGATGAAAATTGTCAGCTATATATGCACGAATAGTATCAATATGTCCAAGCAAAGAATTTGCATTAAAATGAATTACTGATAAAGTAGAAGACGAAGAAGTAACAGTTTTAATTTCCGGCGGAGCCCTGCATAGTCATAGGGATTTGAAAGATTCCAAATCAGAGAGCGTTCTTATATTTATTTTTACAGATTTATCATGCATGCGTACAAAGATATTACCCTGCATAGTCCATGCATATTTACATCCTTTAATATGAGCTGCTTCTTTAACCTGACGATATAGTGCGTGTGTCTTTGCCTCTAAGAATTCATTTATAAATATATTAGTCCGGGAGCCAGGAGTCGATTTTGAACTGCGTTTTCATGCCGTTAAATTCTTCACTATACTTGTGATTTAGCTTTCATAGACAACGAAAGTGAATGTCAGCTGGCGCACCCGGGGCGGGTGGGTGCGTGGGTGGCTGCGAAATGTGTCGAAAAAAATTTTTTATCAGCTCATTTAATGCCGGCTGAAATTTTATCCGTGTATTGTTGACATTTATTAGGATAAAAAAAAATAGTCAGCTGCGCGGTAGAGGGGGGAAAACACGTCAGCTGAACGGGTGAACTTGTAAAAAAAAATGAGAAGGTAAAACAATTTTATACCGATTGAAATTTTTTTACATGACTTTGAACACATATGACAATATAATAATGATGATCAGCTGCGTTTATAGTGATGGAAAGACCGTCAGCCGGAGCAAAATGTCTCATTGCATTCATATATCTCGCGCGGCGCGTAGAATTTTCAATGCTTCGACTGACGGCTTTTCCTCCAACGGACAATCAGCTGACGATTATTTTTTCATTTTCAATTATTAATATTATTAAATTACAAAATTTAAAACGGTCTTTCATCGATTTACCGAAGATATGTTCAAGTAAAGGGACAAAATTATATCATGCTCCATATAAATGCACAAAATTCGGATTTTTTACATCACATTATTTAAATTAATTTATTATTTACGTAATTGAAATACAAATTTCGAAATGCATAAAAGTAAACAAATGTTTTTCTTAATTGTATACCGTACGTAGATTATGCTGCTGCAGCTCAGTTTTACAGGGCGGAAACAATGCACCATCAATTCTTGTTTCCAGATTTAGCGGATTCGAGTCATCGTGGGTACCGTATGCTTTCGTGAATGTAACAACGCGAGCAACATTGATATCTTCAACTGCTTTCAGTGCATATAATCGGCAAACATAGCCTTCCAGTGTGACAAACAATTCATCAAGATTACAATTGGGAATATTTGAAATGCCTGTATGTATTTTGGAGAGTTTCGCAGAATTTGCAATGGTTTTTTTTTTGCCTTTGCGGTAGAAAGGAAGGCATGAAATCCTGGCAATGCAGAGCTCAAATTGGGACCCAATGTTTCATACAACTTGGTGACATTGATAAATTTCTGATTGTTTCCGGTCCCAACATGCATCGAGATATTTAAATTGCTTTTGATGTATTTCATGTTTCCTAACATATTAATCAAAATATCTGTATCTGAACACCGTATCGTAACATCAGCATCTGAAGTCAATTGACAAACATGGAAAACAATTTTTGTGTCAGCTTCTTCGTGAGCTGGACATGCCAACAATGGTTCTGATGTTCTTTGCACTTTTCCTTGATGTACTTCATATTTATGACATTCCAAATAATTGACAAAAATGATCTTATTCCCGATATATGGTGCCATGTGATCATTTGCACAATCTTCAATTAAAAAGTCAATGAGTGCTTCTTTGGAGTAAATATTTTTCAATGCATCCGAGAAATTTGATGGACGTACTTGATCGGGTCCATTTATTTGGAAACGCTGCCCTTGGACTCTGCTTCTTAATGTATATAGTGTAATAGTATATAGTGTTGTATAGTGTATATTATACAAGCATACTTTCGGTAAATCGATGAAAGACCGTTTTAAATTTTGTAATTTAATAATATTAATAATTGAAAATGAAAAAATAATCGTCAGCTGATTGTCCGTTGGAGGAAAAGCCGTCAGTCGAAGCATTGAAAATTCTACGCGCCGCGCGAGATATACGAACGCAATGAGACATTTTGCTCCGGCTGACGCTCTTCCCATCACTATAAACGCAGCTGATCATCATTATTATATTGTCATATGTGTTCAAAGTCATGTAAAAAAATTTCAATCGGTATAAAATTGTTTTACCTTCTCATTTTTTTTACAAGTTCACCCGTTCAGCTGACGTGTTTTCCCCCCTCTACCGCGCAGCTGACTATTTTTTTTATCCTAATAAATGTCAACAATACACGGATAAAATTTCAGCCGGCATTGAATGAGCTGATAAAAATTTTTTTTCGACACATTTCGCAGCCTCCCACACACCCACCCGCCGCTACTGGACCAGCTGACAGTCGCTTTCGTCATCTGATAGATGGCATCTGTCTCCAATATAAAAATCAGTCGGCATGAAATGATAAGGTCAAAAGTACCCCTGGATCCCGGACTATATTTCCCTTGGTGTCATCATCAAATGCATCTTTAATAGTCAATGTACCATGACGTCGTTTCTTGGAAATAATATGCGCCGCTATCTGTGGAGATTTGAAGCAAACAATAAAAGATGATTTAATTATTTTGGGTGAGGTAGCAATGATATTTTCTGATTTTGTATTGACTTTACGAATATCAAGGATATTCTCAATTTGTAAAGCAGCATCAATAGATCGAAGCACTTTGGAGACAGCAGCTAGTGGATTGCATGAGAGTGCCTCAGGTACACCCACTATGATAACATCAGCTGATGTGTTAGTTGATGAATAGTTTGGTACATCAATATGAAGATGCAAATCCGTGGCGAGTTTATTATTTATATTTTTTATTTCATTAATTTGAAGTGACATAGAATCATGACGCTTTTCAAGTTTGTTAATGCGTTCATCATGCTCATTTAACATTTTCGACATTTTCTTAATTTCATTTAACTTGAGATTCATGTCCTCTTGTAACTTTGCATGCTTTTGTAAAGCAACTGTTTGCTGGGACATAGATTCAGACATATTTTTATTAAAGATAGTCTGTTGTTCTATGAAAGAGTTGAGCATGATTTCGATCGGCGAAAACGAGGTAACAGGAGAAGTATTGTTGTCAGTCGCTGCATCAGTTACAGTGATAGGCAATGGAACGTTGTTGTTAGCCTGCATTATATTCTTTGATAGTGCAATAGTGGGTGTAAAGGATTGTAGCTTAGTTTTAATGCAACCAAAGCTAGCCAATTTAGAAGCTACATAAATTAAATTACAGCTGGGATGAAAGTATTTATGACATATGCCACAGCTACGACCACTCTGGACAATTGTTTGTTTACACTTAAAACATTTCATTTGACATAAACATTTGACATGAGAGATTGATTGATTGATTTAAGTTTATTATGCCCAAGCAAAAGCTAAAGGGCAAAAGAGATTAAAGTACAGTATGAGTTACAATATTATAGTATAATAAAAGTAATAGTAATAGAAAAATTAGAAAAAGAAAAAAAGAAGTTAATCAATGAAAGCGTAAGACAGAGTGAAGTAATTTTACATGACCAAGCCACATGACCATTTGTGTATCAACATGATAAGTATTAGCGAAATCATAGGATGAAATTATAATGATGAGTCACATAGAAATTTAACGCAATGTTATACATATTTGTGATGTGCATCATAGTTGCATGCCGCAATGATGATGTGTTGTATATTATACGGTGAGCTGTAGACGTATGAATTACATATCACTTAGAAGCAAGTGCTGATATAATTTGTGCTTGAAGATAAAAAGCGAAGTGGCAGAAGTGATATCATTTGGCAACGAGTGCCACAGTGATACCGCTTTGATGTGGAAAGAATTTGAATAGATTGAAGTTCGTTGATGCGGTACGTGAAAAGTAGATTGACTTTGTTGTCTAGCCGAACACCTTAGCTGTTGATCTTTCAGTACAAGAATAGACTTGAGGTACTGCGGTGCAAGACCTGCTAACACTCTATATACCATGATGCCTAAAAAGTATTTTCTCCTATCCTCATCTAGTAGCCACTTTAATCTCCGCCTGTACGGAGTAATGTAATCGTCTCTACGCAAATTGTAGATGAACCTTATAGCAGTGTTGACGAGCCTTTGTAACTTGGCGTTAAGTTCGGATGTGACATCATTGTAAACAACACAACAGTAATCTACCAGCGGGAAAATCAGCGTTGTCACAAGTTTGATTCTTAAATTGACTGGTAGGGAGTTCTTGTGAAATTTCAGCCTGTGTAGTACTGAATGAACTCTACTGGAGATGCTTGACACCTGTTTAGTCCATGATAGGTTGGATTGAAGAACAACGCCAAGATTTCGTGCATGATCAACATAAGGAATAGTAGTTTGACTAATCTTGATAGGCGGAAGCTGACTTAGTTCAATGGCGTTAATATAAGTTGGACTGCCCAAAATAAGTATTTTAGTCTTGGACAAGTTAAGTTTCAATTGATTTTCCGTAGCATAGTTTGCAATTTCTTTGATATCAAGAACAACTTTAGTCAGGGTACTTGAAAGTTTGGCAGGTGTGCAATGAAGATATATTTGCACATCGTCTGCGAACACAATGTGATGTGTAAATTGAAACTTTTCAGCTATGTCATTGATGAACAGAGTAAACAAGATTGGTCCAAGGACAGAGCCCTGGGGGACACCTGAATTTACTGACACCCACTCTGAAGGTTCTCCGAGGTGATTATCGACTATTCGCTGCGTTCGACCAACCAAATAGGAAAAAATAAGTTCCAGTGCTGATGAAGAAAATCCAATTTTCGCCAGTTTTAATAGCAATCTAGAGTGCGATACTATATCGAAGGCTTTGCTAAAGTCAAATAAGACAAGTACAGTAATACACCTATTATCAGCAGCCAGCTTGATGTCGTGGCACAATTTAAGCAGTGCTGTTTGTGTAGAATAGAATTTTCTATACCCTGACTGGAACTCATCCTGCAGTTGATGTTGATTTAAGAAGTTCACGATTTGTTTCAATAATATTCTTTCAAACCGCTTGGAGAACTCACATAGGTTCGCGATTGGACGAGTATCGGGTGGTGTTTTTGGTGTAGTTACTTTTAAAAGCGGCTTGATGGTCGCAACTTTCCAAGATGAAGGGAACCAAGAGCACCTTTGATAACCATGGTGGATTTTTTTTCCGAAGCTTGAATGATTTTAACGGTGCAACGAGATCAAGCGCGTTAACAATGGAAGCTCTCAAATGAAAGACCAAAAGATCTGCATCTTGGGTGGATGAACCAGATGAATCATGAATAAATTGTTCCATTGTGTCATACACCACATGATTAAGTCGCGACACATCGAGA
>JAQQBS010000003.1:1031298-1056367 GCA_030347275.1 Microctonus aethiopoides | reverse complement strand
AAAAAATTTGGAGCGACCTCTTAAAAATTTTTTTTCGAGCTGTCCTTTGAAGGGAACTCTCAAAACATCAAAAACTAAAATTTTTTTACTCGAGACTCAAAAAAAAAAAAGTCGGTTTTTTTGCGCCACCCTAATATATATACAATAACTGTTCGCACGATTACGTCAATAAAAGTAATAATTTCGAAATCCAGTAATTTATAGTCTTTGTGTCATTTGTTTCATGACGTTGATCCATGTTACGGTTAGTGACGATTCCAGAGTAATCGTGAGTTCGATAACTATTCAATTATCATAACAGCAAAAAATCTCAGTTCTCATGGTTTTACTCATATTCATAATTTAAGTGTAATAAGTTTTGTTAGTAATATAGTAAGTTTGTCGCATTGTGCAAGTCACACATTCCTCTATCTTTGTTGATGGATTATTGTGATGCTTGTTACTGTGAGTGCGTGTGTGTGTCGTATGGCGTAATTCTGTTTACATTTTGTAACTAGGAATGTATTGATACACTCTGTACTATGTAAGAACAGCTTTAGTCGTGATTTGCGCTTCACTGGTGTGAGCTCGCAACAGTATAAATAAATCTAATGTCAACAAGTTTAATCAAAGACAATATATTCGCCCAAACATTATTGTATAATAACTGTAAATCACCATTCAATGTGTTTTGTTAATAAAAATGTTTAATAAGTGTTACATCGTTACGCTTAAGCTACGCATAATAGTGGCAGGCAACTCTACCAAACAAATAATTTTTAAACTGTTCAAAACACGTCCAACAACAACCTAGGACGTAACAATATATAATCTGATATGAAGATACGTACACAGAAATGCATATGTGATCTATTACTCATATCTAATTATATTTGGAATATCATATAAACTCATATTTGATCGTGAAGTCATGTATAGATTTCCAAATACCATCCATAGTTGTATATATTCTCATATATAGACAAAATTCCCATCATAGCAGGATTATAAACATAATTATATTTCTGTATTTCTCTTTGAGAAACCTTGAGTTATGAACCACATATGTTACACACTAAACCATCCATCTTATATTTTATGAAATTTAATTATAAAGTGGCCTTTATATTTATTTCATTTGTTTATTTACTAGGTACAGATTAAATGAATTATACTTTCATTAACATATAATTTTTGATATTATTATTAAAAACGATATAAAATAATCGAGAATTCATTTATGTATTTTTGTAGTAGAAAATATGTATGCTATATTCATAATATATCTCTGGTATAATTTTAGTATTGGTATAAAGCTGGTATAAGTTCGTATGAAATGATTGTAATCTATTGGTCATATTTACAAATGTTATATTGAAGTATAATTAAATCCAACTTTGAAATTTTTTCTAAAAAAATGACGACATGGTGGTATGGATTCCGGTTAATATTCAGTATTTTACAATACGTTTGTTAATACGTTTGTTTGAATTCGTATGCTTTTTATACTAATACCATTATGATACCAAAAATATACTGAAAATGTTGAAGTAGTCAAAACCGTTGGGTATTACTCCATATATAAATCTGTGAAATTGTTACAATAATTTTCACCCAAGGGATTCATTTTTTTGTTTTTATATTTTTATACCTTTTTTGTTGCAGTGTAAGAAGTGTTATGCACAAATATCTGGAGAAGAAAAATGAAGTGAACTTTGATAAAATATTCAATCAAATGTTAGGTAATTCATATAAATGATTGTGCTCATACTTTAGAAAGATATTGGCAAATAAAATAATACAGATATATTATTTCTGATTGCTTAAGGTTATCTATTATTCAAAGACTTTTGTGAATCCATGTCGGAAGAACCAATACCGCAACTTAGGTTTTATGAAGAGGTCAGTTATATAACTTTTATAATATATATGCATTTACTTATCTATGTACATAGACCTGTAATAATTTAAACATGAATAAAAAAACAGATAAAGGCGTATGAGAAATTGGAGTGTCCAGAAGAAAGGAGAAAACTTGCACGAGAAATATACGACAATTTCATAATGAAAGAACTTCTGGCGCATTCACATGTAAATATGCGATCTCTTTTTTATATTCCTATCATATCCGAGATTAACATAAACCTCGAAAATTGTTAGATTTATTTCTGAAATTTTCTAGGCATTTCTCGGATGAAGAAATACATTTGGTTAAAGATATGCTGAAATGATTGCAATTTGATTCTGCAAAACAATTGACCTCTATGACATGCTACTAATTTTTCAAATATATATAATTTATGATAAATGATCCGATTACTATTTCGCTTGAACAGAAGAGATATGGTGAATCCTATATGGTTAATAAGATTTACACGAATAATTAGTGATATGTCATTAAAATCAATTTCTCAATTTACAAAATGCTGAAGACAATTCATATAAAAATCTAGTAATTTTCAAGATGTATCCTTTAAGATTGTCTACTTAAACATAAGTTGTTTTGGTGTAACATAAATAGTACATATATGAAATATTTCACGGCTAATTACTCAGTTTGAACCCCGCATATTTTTGAATAGAATGAAAATTTTCCCTCGCTGAGTGTTCGATGAAAAAAGCCTAAGTTGAAATTTTGAAGTATTTTCTGTCATTATTTAAATATAAATTTCATTACAAAATCTTTCAAAATCGATTTGATCTTGAAACAAATAAATAAATGCAGCTAAATCAAATAATAAGCATATCAATATTTGCGTTTTAAAGAACTCGTTCAAGAAAAAATATCAAAAAAACATTTAAAAATTTTTCAAATTATTTTTCGCCTCAGTATAAAGAAATGAGTTAATTCTCACATAACATAACCGGAAAGGCTTAAAAATACTTTCCAAAATTTTTGGTTTGATACGCTTATTTTAAGTCCAATTTGAGAAGTGGCCAAAACTATTGACTATTTTTTCATGAGTTCCGAAGTTCATCATAAATTTAAAAAAGATTAAAAATACAGAATTTATCGAAAAAGCAATTCCGATGAAACTCATTTGTTTCTTCATGCGCAACATTTTTATCCATTCTTTTAGAGGTTTGAAAATTTAGTACGACTCAGGAGTAAAGTATGTACTTGTATGTAAGAATTTAACTCCTCATTTCAGCGTCTATGGATTGTTTTGTACATGGCTTAATTGACTTAAATGTTCCGTGACCAAAACATCTTCTATCATATAGAGAAAGCTTTGTTGATATAAAATAAAATAATTTCACACAATATAAATTAAATTTGCATTATATTCAACAAGAATCAATAATCTTGTTAAACAAATTGGTGACATTCATTGATATTGTTGAATATATTACGAATTTGTTGGGTGAACTGATTTTATCCTCAGTTGACGAAACTTTTCAGTCCAGTTAAGGACGTTCGTGAGCGAAACTTTTTACTAGATAAAAATTTTTTTTTCTTCAGTTTTGATAAGTTAAATCATGTAGCTATCTATCCTTGAGAATTCAAGACGCCTTATCGATAATTTAAGAAAGTTATTAAAGATCAAAATTCAAATTTTTAGCATAGAGTCTTATGAAGAATAAGCATTTTATGTAGTAAAAATCACAAGAAGGTATATTGTAGAAGTAGATACAATAATAAATAATGTTTAAAAATATTCTTTGAAATATGTAGTTTATGTAACTTCAAAAAAAAAAAAAAAAAAAAAAAAAAAAAAAAAAAAAAAAAAAAAAGAAAAAAAGGTGTTCACGAATGTTTGAAATAAATATTAATAATTTTAATAAAGATAGTTAAAACTGTTTTGGTAAGTTTGTAGCCATCTTGAAAACTGGCAACAGGGCGTAGTAACAAAATATACACATATACATATACACATTGAAAGTATCAAAACATAACATATAAGCCCAAAAAAGTGGCAAACCTCGGGATAGAAGCGAATAAGCTGAAAATTGGTGAAAACCTTTGTTTTGACATTCTAAAGACTGGGACAAAAGTCACCTATAATCTTGTGTCTGCGTCACAAGATATTCAAGGTCAAAGGTCGGGAAAATTGGTTTTATGCAATTATCTCGATTTCTATCGGAAAACCATCATTCGAGATTATTATGAAACTTGTAGATTATAAAAATGCCTACAATTTTCATCTGAAGCATTATTCTGTACCAATAACCGTTCTCGGGGTACAGCGCAGAGAGTTTGCAAGCGCACATCCGTATACAGGAGTATATATATGGGGGATTCCACGCGAAACCAGCCGGTCATCGGAATTTGCATCTCCGATTTTTTTGATAATTTTTTGGCTTATAGTACCCATTGAGGGAGACCTTCATGATTTTTTAGAATTTTTTTTGCCCAGCCGTTTTCGAGATATCGATTTTAAAAAAAAATGGCTCTTTTTTTCAGATGCCTGTAACTTTGCGAAAAATGGGCCGATTGGGACGATTTTTTTTTTTAATTTTTCCTTTTTTACAGCACTTTTAGAATATAGAATCAAAAAAACTTTCAAAATCGTATTTCTATAAAATTTTTGAGTTTGAATAATTAAATGTTGATTTTCAAAAAACACGTAGTGATCGATTTCTTTGAAAGTTTTTCCTAAAATACTGTCACACATCCCACAACTTTTCCCCCTAGTCGACTGATGAACAAATGATTTGATCTATTTTTTTTCGAATTTTTAAATTTTCATGTTCAGTGAAAAGTGATATTTTTTATTTCAATTTTCGTCTTTAGACGCATAATTAGATAAAGAAAACCCTATACAATTCCATAAATTGGATTCCCATATGATTCTCGAGCTCTGAACATTGAATGTTGATTTTTTAAAAAACGTAGTAATCGAATTTAAGAATCTATGTTTTTTCGAGTTTAAAAATTTTTTATTTCATTCATACATATCAAGAAATATCTGATATCTAAAAAATGTTATCTAATATAATGCGTACTTCATTTGACCCATTTATTGTGCTTTTAGTCAATGTCCAAACTAATTAATAATCATTACGTGTCACATAGTCCTCGGAAGTAACTTTGATGTGAAGTATCATGATTTCAGATATTTTTTCATATATATAAGTGAAATAAAAAATTATTTAAACTCGAAAACATGTAGATTTTCAAGGAATAAATCGCTTTTGCCATCCAACGAGCATGGTGAAACGCTCCAGGTTTTTTGAACGTAACTGTTTCACGTGATACACCATCTATGAAAATCGAACTTAACTTCAATAATTCCTTATAGTCATCATGAGGCCATTCACTTATTAAGTAACTTTGTATGAAAGATTTCATTTGTGTCACTTGATGAGCTAATTCTAAATCAATATTTTCGTCTGAGTATCCACTTTCATATCTGCTTTTATCAATTTTGCTCCAAGTATCATGGGAGCTCCTGAAAATTGCTACATTAAGGCCAAAGGTCCCAGATAACTTTGTAGTGAAAGCCGCAGCTAAAATTATTTCGTAAATATGGTGATGGACAAGCTAAGTAAAGGAGATCAGCTTCTATCAATTCTTCCAAGACAACAGCTGCACCATTGCGATTTCCTAAATTTGAATTTGTGGTATCACAGCATAATGCTTGGGTAGCTGATAATAAACCCCATTCGCTGAGAGCATTATAAACTGCCTGAGCTTGAGTAGAGCCTTTACTATCTTCTAATCCAGGAACGGCTAGTAATTTTTCGGATTTGCCTACAGTTATTGTGATTGGTAATCTGTCAATTTTTTTGCAAGAAATTGTGTCAGGAATAAGTTTTCCATCCCAACGCACAATTGCTGAATCTATTTCTGTTTCTTCGGACAGTTTTCTTAATATTTTCAGCTTTTTGCTTGCGGATCTTAGATGTTTTATTGAAAAATGAAGTTTTATTAAGAATTAATTCGCTAGTTTCATATCCCAAAGCTTCAGATCTGCAGCAATGATATGCACAGAATTTCTGTAGGATATTTTGCATTTTTCCAATGCTGCAACCACTTTTTCAGTCATAACATCTACTTGGCCACGTATTTTCTTATTAACATAAGTAGACGTAGATGTAGACATAGACGTATCACTATCAATAGCGTGTCGTGAGCAACCCCTACTTAAAGAAATAGGATGCCTCGATGGCTTGTGAGTAACTGTGGGCGCAACGCCTCGTAGCGGTCAGAGGGAGACTCATTTGCTGTGATAAAATAAGTTTTCTGTCAATTTGTGCAATAACGAAGACCCTACTGGGTAAAATGAAGTTTAGATTCGGATTCAGCGCATCAAAATACATGAAAAATTTACCTGCTCCAATTCAGGATTAACTTTTCCGTGTGTTCTTATGCCAACTAATGTAATTTTCTACGAATATTAACGGGTTTCTACTATTTTATCCTTTTTAACGAAGTTTCTGAATTAAATAAACTGAAAATTTGGATTCAGCGCATCAAAATATACGAAAAATGTACCTGCTCCGGTTCAAAATAATTTTTTTCAACGTGTTTTCAGCATAATTAATCTATTTTTTCGAGATTTTTTATGGTTTTTCGCAATTGTACTCTATTTAATGATGTTCCAGAGGAAAATAAACTTTGGATTCAGATTCAGCATGTCAAAATACATAGAGATAGATCGGTCTCGTCAAAAATTTTGAAACCATCTTCCCTGTGTACCGATTTTAACATTGCTTAATGCTAATTAAATGTAAAATACATGGGCTTACAAGCACGGGTTTTTCGCTTCAGAAAAAAAATATGACAGTGGGAATACTGTTTTTCAGTCATAAAGATTGAATACAGGGGGGACACGAGGTCTCCGATCAATTTTGTAAATAACGGACACTCTAATATGTATACGGATGTGCGCTTGTACTCTCCGCGCTGTACCTCAAGAACGGTTAATGATACAGAAAAATACTTCAGATAAAAATTGTAGGTATTTTTATAATCTACAAGTTTCATAATAACCCCGAATCACGGTTTTCCGATAGAAATCGAGATAATTACAAAAAACCGATTTTTCCGACTTTTGACCTTGAATATCTTGTGACGCAGACACAAGATTATAGGTGACTTATCTCCCAGTCTTTAGAATGCCAAAACAAAGTTTTTCACCAATTTTCAGCTTATTCGCTTCCATTCCGAAGTTAAATGCTTATTTGACTGGGCTAATAGGTTATTGTCGGATCTGTCAAAAAAGTGGTGAATTTTTAAAAATCGATGTAAATAAATCATAACGGTGAATAGAGCAGTTGATTGAAATAATCTCGTTGGAATTTATATTAGTGAATTAATTTATAATGCATATTAACTTATCAATAATTGTTCTTTCAACCATAGTTTTCTCATTTCAACAATTTGTTAATTGCAAATCGTAATAGATTCATCAGTATTATTAATAATAATTAATTATACTTACATTTTACAATGCTCATGTTCATATTCTCTCATAATGTATAATGATATATAACTATAATAGAGAAAAACAATACAAATGGAAATTAAAATAAGCTTGATAAATTCGACAGTTGGTGGTTATTCTTGGCTTTTTATTCACACTTTCTCCAAATAATATTCTAATACCGTCGTTGCCCTGTTCTTTATGCACTGTTTTCAATATAGACATTGTTATACCTGCTTTTACAATTTTATTAATCATAGTAACAGACATTACTTTTTTGAATGGCTCTAAATCTGCTTTATTACGGGTATAAACCGGGTTCATCAGTATCGTATTCCAAAAATCAACAGCAGGTTTTGTATGATCTTTAACGTCCTTTTCAGTTACCCCAATGACAGAAAAAAGTTCATAGACCATGGAAACATCAAAAATAGCATTATAAGCACCTTTTAGTTTTTCAGGCAATAAATAATCAGCAGCTAAATGTTCTAAACTGAATGATTTTTTTTCCTGTTGACGTTGGACAAGTTTTTTTTTTTTTTGAAAATTTCTAAAGAATCTGCGAAACCAATGACAATGTCCAAATATTCATCTAGAACACCCAATTTATTTGAAGCTTTTAATATTTTGCTTAACTTCTTTCCAAAAATAATAAAAATGATCTAAAGTTCGTACGACCATCGGGAACTACCTTACAGCCACCCCTTTCTCTGATGATTTTTTTTATATCAGCGCGATTTCGGTTTGAAATGCTGCTTTTTTCGGTGCTCTAATTTGTCATAGCACAAAAACAATAGCAGCTTGGAATGGATTAAAGTTTGGAATGCTCCTGGAGCGGTTTTTTGAAAATCAATTGTCGCTATTATTATTGCGTACACTAAGAGTTATGATGTTTATCTATGGCGAAAAAAATATGCCGCAGTTATACACCTTGCGGGTCACACCTTCACATGTGGAAAACCACCTTAAAAATCAGTCAAAAGGCTCTTACGAGCACAAAAATCATTTTTCATCATTATAATTGCTTACACCGACAGTTAGAATGTTCATCTATGCAGGAAAAAATAAGTCAAGATTTTTGTGCTTGTAAGAGCCGTTTGATTGGTTTGTCGGGTGGTGTTCCACATGTAAGGGTGTGTTCCACGAGGTGTATCTACTGACTTATTTTTTTCGACATAGATAAACATCATAACTGTTGGTGTACGCAATTATAACGGGGATAAATTATTTTCAAAAAATCACTCCAGGAACGTTCCAAACTTCAATTAGCTAGAAATATACATAATACACAGTAGTGATGCAAAGTATAGTATTATTACGAAGAGAATAAACAAATATATGTCTCCATTTCCTACATTACACTGTTGTCTTATGGCAAAAAGGCGGCAAATTTCTATATTGATACGGTTCCGGTGGGAATAGTCTAAACTTAGGTTTGGGAGGATAGGTTTGCCAACTTCATCTAAAGTTGACAGGACATTCTGATTTTTTTGTAAAAATTACCACGGCAAAATCGCGGCTTTCATGGATAATTTACGGCAAAATATCCGCTATTTAGTTTGTGGTTTCTGCAAAAGTGTTACGCCAATTTCAGGGACGTGGTAACCCGTAGTACCCGCCGTTCCCCTAACACAAATTTTCAGCCTCTTCACCTTATCCATATCCGAGTCATAAATTTCGGGTATGGAATATTGATGTAGTTATGGTTCAATACGAAAAATTCTTTTCATAAAAATGATGAAATATTTCTTTAATTTTAGCACGTACCTACTATTTGTCAACAAATTTCCAATTGCTGCATCATGCATGTAGTTTTGATTTTCTTCATTATGTGGTAATAGATTATTTTCAATCGTCAATATTTACCCTATCTAATATTTCCCTCCGCCGGAGGAAAAAATGTTATTGCCATGGAAACGCTACATAAAACGCATGCATTTCTAAAACTGACAGGTTAATGTTAGTATATTTATCTGTCAAAAATTTTTTTGTCAACAGCCATAACCAACAACTTTGTAATTATTTTTTCGTTGTCGCCTCAGCACAATTATGGCCTCATTATTGTACGTTTGAAAAAAAAATAGCATATTTCATTTAGAGAAGAAGTGACTTTTCATGGCTTGCCTTCTGTTATAGTTTGGGCGGCAGCGACATTATAGAGTGAATCGTTTGGCCAAAGTTGTAGTGTTTTCTATAGTAGTTTACTATGAGTACATACGCGAAACAGTTTTCAGTCATTGCAGAAAGGGTGGATGTGGGCGTTGTAGCACCTCCTACGCGTGAAAAATTTCACCAAATAAAAATTTAAGAACATCGCTGAAATTTTTTTTCTCAACTGATTATGTTGTAAAACAACGAAAAATTATGTTCAGGTGTTGTTTTGCAAGTACATAATGCTTCAGCTATTGACATAAACAGCGCAAATGAAAAATTAAAATAAAATTATTCAATCAACAATGGAAAAATTTTTATATACAGTAAATATGATGTAAATAAAGAAAAATTAATTCAGCTGGCTGTGAGGCGAGAGAAAGACCTTCAGCTGATGCACTTAACATCATTTGTGACGAGGGAAGCCGGTACTCTTTGACTCGCCATATCTCATGAATGGTGGGTCGCAGCGAAAAAAGTGTCGATACACTTTTTGTAGAGAATTTCATGATCTACATCTTTTGTTCCACACATTTTTTGCGATTATATTACCGTTTGCGAGAAAAAAGAGAAAAACCGATTTTTGACTCTTTGACTCGTCATATCTCATGAATAATTATTCGGCTCGTAGCGACATCTACCACACTCGTCTTCATAAGAATGCCCCATAAACCTTACGCTCATGCCGCAACAACCCCACTGTCCTATTATTTGCTACTTATTCCGCTTGTAGCATAAATAACTATTGTGTATCTAGGCCGGAAAGTTGATCATTTTTAGCCTTGATACACACAATATTATTTAGGCGAGTGCCTCAAAAAATGATGTTTAAGGGATTAAATAGTCACTAAAATGACAAAATTAATAAAAATATACGGCGTTGTATACCTATGTATTATAGTATAATATAGGTATACAGCATGCGCTGGGATCACGCGACTTTGTCTTTTGTTATATGGGTAAATATAAAATAAAAGATTGCGTTGCTACACAGTTCAATCACAAAAGTTGTATCTGTCAGTATCGTAGCGTTTGAATTGAACATAAAATAATAGTATGTTTCATCATGTTCACTGTTAAATAGATACTTATATTTTAGTTATTATATTTAATAATATTAGTAATGTTATGAAATAATATTTCAAACTCCTGTTTCAGTCTTGTTATTTTTCAGAAATAAATTTATAATAAATATAATTATCAATTGAAATAAATAACATGCGTCCGTGAAGTAAAAAAGTGTACAGAAAAGTATCATTTTAGGGACTCTATTTAGATCCTAAAACGTCGTTTTTTGAGGCACTGTTCGTGGACTCAAAAGGAAAAAAAAAACAAAATTTGCGAATTTTTTTTTGTGCTATCCCTTAGGATCACGTAATAACTATGACTCCTAAAATTTTTACGCGATAAGGTCTGAAAACTAGAGACTCAGAGCTTCAAAATGCTTTTCTGGAAACTCGATACGACCTTTTTTTACTGAGATACAGCCTGCCAAAAACCCGGAAAAATTTCGAAAATTTTTTTGATCCTTTAATTTTTTGGTTCAGTGTAATTTATTGATTGACCAATAAAACTGGAATATTAATTCAATTTTAATATTGGCTCAAGGTAATGTTCGAATGATTAATTTTACAACGAGAAAATTTCAAATTTAAACTAAGACATTTTGAGACTTGGATTAAGTCATATTTAGACTTTGATCAAGACATTTGTAGACTTGAGGTGTTCTTCTTCCATCAAGTTGATTTTCCGATTGTATCAAGTTCAAGATTTTGATTGTTTGTAAGAATATCAATAGTCTTGACACAAGTCGAATTTAGACTTGAATCAAGTCGCTGAGACTTGACTCAAGTCCTTTTTTTTTTGGGTGTACACTGTTGTCTTACGGCAAAAAAGCCGCAAATTCCTATGATTCCATTGATTCCATTGATTTTCATCGACATTTTGAATGTTCCCAGTGGAAAAAAGATAATATATGAATATATATGAGTAACCACATACGATTATATAAAATTACATGTGGTATATTTGCATACATGATTATATAGAGTTATATCTTCATACACAGTGAAAAAATTTTTGTGAAAACCCACTCAAAATTTGTATCAACTGTGCTTAACCCAGATTTTGTATCAATTTTTTAAATGAGTAATTATGTTTAAACAGAAGGATAATTTTGCTTAAAATGAATAATATTTTATATCGAATCAAACACTGAACTCTTATCTCTCAGACTATATATGTTACGTCTCAAGTAACTTTAGTTTTTGATCAGCTGGTCACGCCAATGTTGACTGGAATTCTCACTATAGTGGAATACATCTCACGTAACACTATACAATGGCAATTGGGACCGTGCAAAAATGCAGCCCAGCCATCTGGTGTTCAATTTTAACATTTTCCGTACTGTATCAGCTAAAGGGTGGTGGTAGAAAGCATAAAACTCAGCCTCCAACCGCCGGATGAATTCAAAAAAACAAATGATTGTGACAAGTATCATGACATTCCTATGCTAAAACCAATGCTGAGGTTAAGCAAAGTCAAAATATTGCGGTGCAAATAACAATCCATTTTGCCCTTTGAATTAATTTATGCTGGGCTATAGGAAAACGATAAAATTCATACGGACTACTTTTTGTTGCATTTGAACAATGCAGAACACAACATTTCCGAGAGTTCATGTTTATTGTACGTCTGTATCATGAACGTATTGAAAATTGAATGGCAATCTGCTGTCAGGAGCAAAAGTACAAAATTTCTCCACCCCATACGCACGATCGTTCGTTCAACCCCCTCCATCGCCTTGCACGGTCCCAATACAACAACTATACTCTTTAGATCTCTGCTTTTAACGATTCCAGTCTGAATATAAACTCATATTACTTCTGCGATATCACTATACTCCCAAATACCTTTACTCCGATGAATCTCTACTTTCCACACTTCTCCACGCTCCAAATTCTTACTCCTGATTTTTCATGTATTTCACGTGAAAAGTAGTGATCTGAAAAATATACTTGTTGTACTGCCGAATTCGATTCGGTTTTGTCAGTAAGTTAATGCGTTCCCAGGGTACAGAGTTGCAATATCAGCGTCTGGGTATGTAGCCGAAACGGTAAGATAGAACGTTGCATTGTGAGCATAAGGTGTTTCTTTGGAAGAGATGAGAATACAGGATTTAGGTTTAGGTGTCAGTTAAGAACAATGAAGATTTGATGATTCCAACAGAAGTGAGGGCATCAGTTGAACGATAAACTTAGCTAGGATTATAGTGAAATATATTTTATGAAATAATAATACAATAAAATGTTAACATAATCCGAGATGCGATGCTGCATATTATATTCGAATGCTGAATTGTACGATAGTATGCAGCCATATTAATTTTATGCGCAAAATTTACTGCGCGATAGAGCTGATTCTCTATAGTCAAAATAAATCGTCGAAGTTAAGGTAAAAGCGGTAATGACGACTGCGGGGTAAAGGAAAAATCAACATATTTTCCAATTTTCTGTGAGGGTTCAGCACATCATCGGATTTGAATCGAGTCACATGAATAATGTGTTGTTTCGACATCATTTTCATATATAGTTTTATACTTGTTTATGTATACTTACACTTTTTCTCAGATTCTTTTCTCATTCAAAAAATTTTTGTTTTTCCACGAAATATCGAGTAGCCATGGCTGAGCAAGTTTCTAATTCTCGCAATCGTCGACCATATTTCGATAATCTAATATAATGAGTGAGGAAAATACGATCATACAGAGTCAAAAATGCAAGACTAAAAAAGTATCAGAAAAGTCAAAAGGATTGAAGAGTTGTAAATTGAGGAAAGGGTATAGCCGGGTTTGTATGTCAAATCTGCCCCCGCGCCTTTTCGGATTTGCACGTGAGGGGTCGTTTTGACATCTCATGAAAATAATTCAGGCAAATTTTCAGATTATCAACTTCAATGGTTTTCGAGTTTTTCGAAAAAACCTTTTCCTTTGATTTTATGTTTTTTTATTAGTAAAATTCAAAATGAATGAATGACGATTTTTTTTTCAATTCTTATGAGTAAAAGGCATGAAAAAAAATTTTCATTATGAATCTTAAGTAGAAACCCAATTTTTAAGAACAAAAGTGAAGTTAAAATAATTTTTTTGACCGCGTTTTTCAAAAGTGTCCACTGCCAAATTTTGACAGAAAATGTCTTTTATACTCTTTTATACTGTGAAATTTTTGCAATTTTTTTGAAGTGGTGGAACATTATGAAAAAAAATAAAATCTAATTTTTTCCGCAAAATCTTGCATTTAAACACACAAAAATTTTTTTTCTTCTAAAGAAATACATAGAAAATAAATTTTTTACCGAGAATACATAATTTACTTATAAAATCATTTAGATAATTGAAAATTTTACTCCTTCCAATAATGAAACATATTAAAAAAATTTCGAATTGATTTGAAAGTTTTTTTTCAATGTTGGTATCTCATTTTCATATCTATTGTCTTTCGAAATTCATCCAAATAATCCAAATGGTCTAATTAAATTATTGAAAAAAGATTATATCATTGTAGTCGATCGAGGTTTTCGTGATGTAATAAAATATTTGGAACAACTGGGATTCAAAGTACTAATGCCAGCTTTTAAAGGGAAACGCAACCAGCTAACTACAATTGAATCAAATCAATCTCGTTTCGTTACCAAAATTCGCTGGGTGGTTGAAGCCGTGCATGGTGACATTAAGCAAAAATTCAAGCTTCTAGATCATAAACTAGATAATAAGTTGCTTCCGAAAGTTCATTTTTTTTTGTCGAGTTGCTTGTTTTTTGCACAATGAATTTGGTGCGAGACTTGACTCTAATGTTGACTTTTCTGAAAAAGTTGTAGATGCGATGAATTCAAAAAAACATCTAGATAATACTTTGGCGTCAGAGGTAGAAACAAATCGTTGGGCAAGACGTAACGTTCTGTTTAATACGATCACTTCAGACGATTTAACAGATTTTCCTGAGTTAACAGAACGAGAACTTAAGATTTTTTTCACAGGATCATATCAAATGTCTCAAGCTGCATCATACTTAGCTGAGGTAGTGAATGGTGACGGAATAATAACGCTTCAGTACGTGAAAATAACACCTAATATTATTAAAAGACAAGTAAGGTCCAGACATATAAATTCAAAAACGTACCGTTGTTTCATTGATTATCAGCCAGATAAGAATGAGATCTCTGGGATTTATCGATATTGTTGCGATTGCTCTAATTGTAGGCGTACTGTAGGATGTTGCTCTCACATTGCAGCCATTATATACTATCTTTCTCATGCTCGATATTTGGCTAAAATAATTAAACCTTCCGAAATATTAAGCCGTATATTTATAAGTGAGAAAGTTAATATTGTGATAAATGAAGACAGTGAGGAAGACTAATTGACGTCATTTGAAGCAGTCGTTGTTATACATATATATCTGACGTCAAATCATTTCATTTGATGTCAATAATTGACTGTACCCATTGTTGAAAATATGAATGATATGATGTAACTTATCAACGAAAATTTGGTTTTTGGTCATGTACAGTGTAAAATTATTGGCAATAGTACAATAAAATTACATCTTCTTTAATTTAATGAATTTTTGTAACAATAAAAAATGTTGAAATCAATTAAAAATTTTTTAATATGTTTCATTATTTGAAGTTATGTACATAACTCAATTTTATAAATGGTTTCATAAGTAAATTATGCATTTTCAGTAAAAAAATTATTTTCTATGTATTTCTTTACAAGTAAAAAAATTCTTGTGCGTTTAAATGCAAGATTTTGCGGAAAAAATTAGATTTTATTTTTTTTCATAATGTTCCACCACTTCAAAAAAATTGAAAAAATTTCACAGTATAAAGGAGTATAAAAGACATTTTCTGACAAAATTTGGCGGAGGACACTTTTGAAAAACGCGGTCAAAAAAATTATTTTAACTTTACTTTTGTTCTTAAAAATCGGGTTTCTACCTGAGATTTATAATGAAAATTTTTTTTCATGTCTTTTACTTATAAAAATTGAAAAAAAAATCGACATTCATTTATTTTGAATTTTACTAATAAAAAAACATAAAATCAAAGGAAAAGGTTTTTTCGAAAAACTCGAAAACCATTGAAGTTGATAATTTGAAAATTTGCCTGAATTATTTTCATGAGATGTCAAAACGACCCCCCACGTGCAAGTCCGAAAAGGCGCGGGGGCAGATTTGACATACAAACCCGGCTATACCCTTTTGCCCACTTCATTTCCTAATCTTTTCGATAAATTCTCATGAAATAGTGACGAACTTGTGAAATTTGTGGAATTATGAAATTTTTTTTTCAAAAGTATTCTGTGCTTTTTATTAATTATTTTGATTCATTAAGAAAATTCGGTGAACTACAAAAATTCTTACAGAAATTAACAACTGAAAAAACTCCGGTATTCTCATGAATGTTCTAATGTATGAAAAAATGGGATAATCAAGAGAAATTCGAAATTATTTCATGAGAAAATTGGGATTCATTTAGGAATAAAATGGAGAAAAATTCTCATCAGAGTAATCGTACTAAGATGCGCGTGGTTATTCATTTGTGAGTATTTTGACAAATTTGCTCCCAATAAGCTAACGTAGCTTTAATTGATATATCAACCTGATTCGCAATATTATTTTACACTGTAACGTCGCTCGGTTTTGTCCCTGAAAACTTTCGCAATCGTTATCGTTGTCCTTGAAACAGGAGGGGATGCTACCCCGATTGCCTAAAATTGGCTAAAGATTATCGAAGAAACCTGTTTTATCGCAAAAATAAAAATACTAATAATAAAATTCAGAGTAATTTATATGTAGAAAAATTAATAATATTAATTTATTAAACAATGAAAAATCCGAATGACAAAACAAAAATAATGACTTATTCTTTTGATTTTGGCCGTGACTATTGACGGGTCTATAGCAGTGCGATTTGCTCTTAACTTTACACACAATAATCTTTACTTTAATATTTTCACTCTATATAATGTCAATTTCAATATTTTGATCGCTTAACTTAATTTTTTACCGGAAAAATATTCACTCGTTGCGCTGTGGAATGATAGTAACAATGTAACAAAAATGACTCGCCACGTGTTGCTTCACTCAATCACGCTTTGAGTATTTGATAATTCAATTATTACCTGAATAATCAGCCACACTCGCTCACTAAATACGAATTCAATTCGCTATACTCACGAACAACAATTCTTTCGCAAAATATGACGTCGATACAATTTCTTTTATTACAATTTCAATGGATTTCACGCGACACACATTCAACACACATCTATCTTCAATGAGGTCCGCCGTAGAAGTGGCGTCCAAAATGGCTTCTTCCTTTTTCTTTTCTTTCCCAGCATCACCGTAGTAGTCATTTTATATCCAAAATAAGTCAAAATTATATCCGTAATATTCCATTAATAATAATTAATTATGATTGGTCCGATTCAAATTGTGAAATAATAGGTAATTATCTAATTGGTCGGTAAATTTATATTTAATATTACCGCCAAAGTTAGCAATCTTGTTTCCATATTCTGTGCTCCCATTGGATTATTTCAAATAATCAAGATGATCGCTTTAACACTCGAGCGCCACCTCTATTTAGTCGCCGCCATACTTCTTACATCGATTGTTGACATTTTGATCATATTGAGGTTAACCCATGCTGGGTATTTATAGTGAACATTGTTGTGTTGTTGCTCATCATTATCTATTGTAACATTGGCTGCTGAATTATTTGATTGGATCCAGATTGACACTCATATGACTGCTACTTTTCTCAATATCGATTGGTTGACCATTGGATTATTTGACATTTGGATTAATTGATTATTGGATCGATCCCAGCTTATCTGCATGACTTTCTGCTACACTGATATCCTTATGTTGTCTCTTCATTCCTTGGTGAGGCTTATTTAGTATTTTTCATACACTTACAATTTATATTCATTCACACTTTTATTTTAATTATACATATTTATTTGTCCACAGCACAATGAGTTTTTAAATGATAAAAATAATACATATGATGTGTGGCAAGCCACCACATCACAACACCTATAATTTGAGAATGGACTTGGAATTTCTTATGAAGCTGATTTCCATGTAGTAATGTGCCGTATATATATTTTTTGACGATAGAGTTGCACGAGCTGAAAGTGATCAATCGAAAAATAGGTCAAATGCAAAATTGATCTGCGATCCGAAAATTCGCCCAGCCTAGCTAATAACTCAATATCATCGTTATTCTAGTTATATCTTATTGGTGCCACAAAAATCATTCGAAGGACAATCAAAACCGATTCGGATTCTATACCCAAAATAATAAAAATTAGTAGGAATTCGAAAAATTCAATAGAATTTTTGAAACGGGGACGGAAGCAAAACGCTAGATCGTTATTTTGGCAATATATTGTACGAGTATTCAAATCGGCAGTTGAATCAACTACAAAAAATATTCTAGTCTTCGAATAATACAATACTAGAATCAAATTAGCATTAATGAGATAATTTTAAGGTAGTTCTTAAAAAAAAAAAAAAGCTAGCCGTCACGGGACATCCGGCAGATACGAAGCATCTATGTTGATATTGTAATTCATAATTAACAAAAATCTATGACGAAAGATGGAATAATATGAAGAAAAAATAGAGTTTCATTAATAAAATCAACTTATTTTTCTCATTATTTCAGTTATAGCAATCGCAGAATATATATAGGGGCATTCCACGCGAAACTGGCCACTTATCTGACTTTGCATCTCCGATTTTTATGAAAATTTTTTAACTTATAGTACCCATTGATTTAACTTATAGTATCCTTCATGATTTTTTGGAATTTTTTTTGTCCAACCGTTTTCGACATATCGATTTTCAAAAAAAATTGCAGTTTTTTTTCAAATGCCTATAACTTTGCGAAAAATGAGCCGATTCGGACGATTTATTTTTATATTTCCTTTTTCACATCACTTTCAGAATATAAAATCAAAAAAATTTTCAAAATCGTATTTCTATAAAATTTTTGAGTTTGATTTATAAAATATTGATTTCCAAAAAACACGTAGCGATCGGTTTTCTTGAAAATTTTTCCTAAAATACTGTCACCCATCCCGCAACTTTTCCCCCTAGTCCACTTATGGGCAAATGATTTGATCTATTTTTTTTTCGAATTTTAAAACTTTCATGTTCAGTGAAAAGTGATGTTTTTTTTTTTCAATTTTCGTATTTAGACATACAATTCGATAAAGAAAACCCTATGAAATTCCATAAATTCGAGTCCCATATGATTTTCGAGCTCTGAACATTGAATGTCGATTTTTTATAAAAACGTAGTAATCGAATTTAAGAATCTATGTTTTTTCGAATTGAAAAATTTTTTATTTCACTTATATGTATGAAAAAATATCCGAAATCATAATACTTTACATCAAAGTTACTTCCGAGGACTATCTGACACGTAATAATGATTAATTAGTTTGGACGTTGATTAAAAGCACAAGAAATGAGTTAAATAAAGTACGCATTATTTTAGATAACAGTTTTTAGACTTCAGATATTTCTTAATATATGTATGCTTTGTAATATTTGTAATGTACTGAATAGCTTATTAATAATTTCTCATTTCAGTTTTAGTAGGGTTTTGCGATCTATTCATGAATATTTTATCATTGTGATTATTTTTAAAATGGAAGCGCACATGCGCCAACTGAGTTTATACTCTCAAAGCGTGTGTACTGCGAAAATCGTGGAATCTTTGTGTCGAATTTTATGCCTGATTATTGAAGAGTAAAGTATAATTTTTACTTGAAATTAAAATATTAATAAATTAATTACCAATTGATATTCTTAAAATTTCGAGTGTTCATAATTCTGAGTTAATATTCATCTACGTTCGTCGTTTACATAACCTACCGGTATGTATCCCCCATGGGAAAAAATAAAAAAATACGATAACAAAATGTGTATCAAGAATGTAAAAAATGTACAGAAAGATATATCAAAATATACATGAAATGATATATTTTTCCTATAAGATTCTGCATGTTATTCAAAACTATATTTTCGATACATCGTTTTTATTTATTTTTCTCATATTGGTCGACCGTTATAATTAGTATACATAAGTGAATTTTATTATTTGTGATAGATTAAATTATTAGACTATATATTGTGTAGATGATTGGACTAGGGCCAAGGAGAAGCTCGTGGAGGCAGAAGAGACATCACACCTCATCGACTCTGATAACCTGTCAGGTACTGAACGGGCCATGCTTTTGAAGAAGCGACGGTGAAAACGGGCCCAGAAAATTGTGTGGATTATTATTATTATTATTATGAGGACAGATAGGCGGATTGACCTCCCTAATGCCACCAAACCCTTGATTATTGGATCATTGTAGCTCCGTGTTACAACTGAGCCACTAAATCATGAGTCCGGCCTTGGTTGCCATTCTTAATAGTTCAGTGACTTTTTTGTCGGCGAACTGGTCCCTCGAGAGGAAAACTACGCCCCAGTGGTGGTATCTCATTATTGCTAATGTTGGACAGTCACACAGTAAGTGTAGACTGTCCTCTTTACTCTCCTCACAAAACCTGCAGGTGGCGTCGGTACCAATACCTATGGTTTTGCTGTGGGATATGAACATCCCATGACCAGTGAGGAGTCTGATCGTTGTGCTCAGCTCCCTCCTGTTCATAGAGATAAGTTGCGGGGCCCTTTTACTCGACAGCTCTGGCATTGTTACCCTAGCTATCTTGCACGCTTTATTATCTTTCCATCTTCTCAAGTGTTATTGTTGAAGACCGCTCTTGGTTTGGTTTAATCTGGTGACGAAAGGTACCCCGACTGGCGATAATTCGGTGTCGTCTTGAGGCCCTTTTCTCGCCAGTCCATCCGCCATTTTGTTACCCTAAATTCCCGCGTGCCCCGGGACCCAGGCCAAAGTAACTTTGTTCCTCTGTACCAGGTTTTCGAGGGCCTCCATCGTCTCCCAAACCAGCTGTGAATTAGCCATAGGTTTGAGGAGAGCTTTAATAGCGGCCTGGCTGTCCGTCCAAATATATATATATATATATATTTTTGCAGTTGAGCGGCTGTTGAGAAGTCTCGCGCATTGGTATATGGCCAAAACCTCTGTTTGAAATACGGTGGACAGTGTTCCAAGGGACTAGAAGTCCCTATGATCCTCTCCTACCCCGTAAAGACCTGCACCAAATCGGCCCTTGTACCCAGAACCATCTGTCTACCAGTGCATCACCTTGGTGACTTCCGTTTTGTTAACGTTTTTCGAGTTTTCTCTTTCAGGAACGTAGGTCTTAAAGGCCTTCCTGATCTGGTACTTCCTATTGATTCGCTCTTATTTCAAGGTTATGGAATGTTTCTCTATGTTATCCAGTCTAACATGTTTCGCGCTAGACCGAATCCATTTCTCTTGACACAAGAGTCTATAGTCTCTGCCCTCAGCTTCACAAACAAGTCCAGAGGTAGCCAGTTAAAGCCACCTCTAGCGCATCGTATAGTGTCTTCATGGCCTCGGTGGCAGCCTTCAGGAAATTACCCTGAAGGGATCTCAACCGAATCCTTGTCTCCTCCTTGCAAGCCCGTGGCCACCAGACCACTGCTGCATAGGTAAGTCTTGGTAAGAGAACCATTTTCTAGAGCCCCAGGCTGATTTCCGGACTGAAGCCCCACCTTCTGCCTATGGCTCTTTTTAGCCCAGAGAGAGGAAATGTTATACCGATTTGCTCTGTCACGAGCGATTTCCAGTAGAGTTCTGAGTCTAATAACATCTCCAGATACTTCACCGACTTGGCATATTCGATCGACTCTCCCCAGTATTTCAACGGTTCGATCGGCTCAATCTTGTATCTTCTTGTAAAGATCATGGCAGACGTCTTGTTCGTGTTTACGGACAGCTTCGTTCTGTCACACCATCTTTCCAGTAGATTGAAGGAGAAACAAAGTCTGTCCCTCAGTACGGTAAAGAATTTGCCCCTAACTATTATAGCCACGTCATCTGTATAGCCATATGTCAGGAACGCTTCATTCATTGGTTCTTGTAGAAGGTCGTCCACTACAAAGCACCACAGTAAAGGATACAAGACCCCCCCCCCCCCCCCCCCCCCTCCTGCGGGCAGCCCTGCGGTGGATGACCCTCTATACTGACATCGCCGTTGGCAGTCGTTATGGTCCTGCTTTCCAGCATCTGTTTTATCCAGTCGACGATGATACCTGAAAGGCCCCTCTTTGACATGGTATCGGTAATTACCTCGAATCTGGTGCGATCAAAAGCCCCCTCGATGTCGATAAAGATTCTCAGTGCATATCCACATTCCTCTATCTCCTCCTTGACTCTTGCCACCAGGTGGTGCAGAGCAGTCTCAGTGGACCGATCTGCCCTATAGGCATATTGTGAGGGGGACAGTGGGCGTTCTGCCAGATATGCACTTTTGATGTATCTGTTCATCAATTTCTCTAACGTTTTTAGGACAAAGGAAGAGAGGCTAATGGGTCTGTAATCCCTTGGCTTGACGTGTCCATTCTTGCCGGGTTTAGGTATGAAAGCAATTCTTGACATGCTCCATACCATTGATACCGATCTCAGTGCTAAACTAGCCCTGAGTATTCTCGTGAGTGGCCCCAAGATGATATCCAAACCTTCCTGTAACAGAATTGGGTGGATGCCATCAAGGCCTGGTGCCTTGAAGGGTTCAAATGTTTTTATAACCCATTCTACCTCTTGCAGGCTAACTATTCTAGAGGCTAGGACCTAATCCTTCGGCCGGTAGTGGCCGTCGGTGGCCTCAGTTTTCCTCTGCTCAAACCTAAGCTTTTCATGCTCTGAAAAGTGTTCTTCCATTAGCAGTTGCAAGGTATCCGTCATGGTCCAGGTGTAGCTACCATCCGGTCTGATTAACCATCCCATGTTGGCGCCACGCTGGCCTGTCAGAAGTTTGACCATTGGTAGCTTCGGAGACCTTTTCTATACTGCTACAGAAGTGCTTCCAACTTTCGCTCCTAGCTTTGGATAGTGCTTTGTGATATTTCCTTTGGAGGCGTTTTCTTTCCTCCGTAGCTAGCATCCTACGTTGTTCATTGTAGGCGTTCTTGACTTTAATCCATGCCCTTCTCACTTGGTCCCTAAGGTCGGTCAAGGTGATATTCCACTAGCCCACCTTTTTGATTCTTTTCAGAGTCCGCGTGGAGCAGTTCTTTGGAAGGAGCATCCCACTGCCTCTCCAAAACATCTAGCAGCCAGTTCAAGATGCTCCCGGTCCTTAAAGTTGCTGGGTATCTCCGGATTCTAAGTGAGAGTTCTTCTCTGAACCTGTCCCAGTTTGTATACCTTGGATTCCTCCTTAGTTCTTGTTCAACTCTGCCTGTCAGGTTCATTTGTATCTGGCTATGATCCGAGCCTGATGGTTCTTCAGAAACCCTTCAGTTCTTCATACAGTCAGACAAGCCTGCGGAGCAGATAGTGATTTCCAAAACTTCATGTCTTCCAGGGTCCATGAAGGTTGGTCCTCTTCCTCTGTTCGAGATGATCAGATCTTCGCTCATGATGAAGTCATGGAGAGCCTCCCTCCTTGTGTTGGTGTTGGTACTGCACCAACCCACATGATGTGAGTTGGCGTCACAGCCCGGAAGGAGTTCAGAGCTTTTGTTTTTCATCATGCCTATCAAATTCGCCATTTCTGGCGTTGGAGGTGGTTCGGCGGAGTCATAGGGCAGGTAAACCGCTCATACCACTACTTCAACCAGTTCTTCTCTCCTAGCTTGGAATGCCAGCTTTACAGTCATAAAATCTCACGTGCTGAGTTGTGGTAGAAAAGTGGCATGCATTCCTTTTGTTATGATGCATGTACCCGATCTTTTCTGCTTGAAGGTTCGCGTGAAATAAGTTCCCACAGCCTCCCAAGCCTTTTACAATTCTCCCCATTAGCCAGGGCTCTTGGATAAGAACTATGTATGTTTGCATCATAGCAAGCGTCCTACTGAGAATCGCAGAGGCGATTTTGCTATGATGGAAATTAATCTATATGACGTCGATCGACCCGTGAGCCATTGATAGGCTCACTTTACGTCGGCCGTCACCTCTTTTGCCTTATTGTGGGCTTTTTCAATGGGCTTAATGGTAGCCCTTTGTATCCCACCATGAGGTCTATCATAATTGCAGGCTTTTAAGGCCTGCATTCAGTGATGTGATGGAAGCACTCGTATCTCGTGGCAACCAGCCAATTTCCCTCTCTACGCTGAAAATGTATAGCCGTAGCCGTCCTGGCAATGCTGTGAGGGCCCCGTATCATCCATCCACTGCCGACTATACACGATGTACATCTATATGCAAAAACAAACAATTGAGCGGAAACAGTTAACCGCCTATTGTGTTTACAAAGTGTGTATCATCATCATGTGTATCATCATCATTGATTATGGCTTCCCCCATGAAAATAGGATCAAGTTCAATGGATGACAAGAAGAAAACCACAAACAGGAAAGTATATAATGATACATGGTTAAGAAATAAATTATTCAAGAATTGGCTACGTCCAACTTCAAATGAAAACAAAGCGTCCTGCTCGTTTTGTGGGATTGAAATGGCATGCAAAAAATCAATTTTGATTGCACATGCTAAATCCCAAAAACATAATAAAAATTCGCGAATAGTAGATCCTATTTTGCCATCTGCTTCAGATGACGAAAGCTGCTTAATTGAGGAAAAAGAAGCCAAAGAAAATATTAAAAAAGCGGAAATAGAAATTGCAGCATATATTGCAACAAATAATATGCCTATTTCTTCTGTTGACGGTCTGGTTGCCTTAATTAATCGAATTAGTGTTATGAAGGGTGTTCCTGGCAATTTGGGAATGACAAGAAAAAAGTGTTCCAACATAATTAATAATGTCTTAGGTGAGAAACAATCGCAAGATTTATCTCAAAATCTTAATAATAATAAATTTTCAGTTTCAGTTGATGAGAGCACAACTACCACCGGTAATAAGTTGCTCTGCATATTAGTTAAATACGTAGCGCCAAATAGAGAATTAATTACTGAGTTATTCGAATTAGTTAATTTAGACGCAAGCGATTGCTCAGCATCAAAATTGTATGAAGCGTTCGAGTCATCTTTTGAAAAACGTAATGTTCCATTAACAAATATAGTTGCAATAGCTTCAGATAATGCGGCAGTGATGGTTGGAAAACATAATTCATTTGTTACGCATTTAAGAAAAGTCAATCCAAATTTAATTTTGTTAAATTGTATTTGTCATACATCAGCATTGATAGCTTCAAAAGCTTGTGCACAATCACCAAAATATTCCACAGATTTTTTGCACTCTGTTGGAACATATTTTTTTTTGCAGTCCCAAAAGGTCAGCTCAATTAAAAGAATTCCAACAATTTTATAACGTTGCGGAAAGAAAAATACTTAATGTCGCAGGGACTAAATGGCTCTCTTTGCATAATTGTATCGCGAGGCTTTTAGAGAATTGGGAACCTTTAAAAAATTTTTTTTTATTAGAGTC
>JAQQBS010000003.1:1008751-1021031 GCA_030347275.1 Microctonus aethiopoides | reverse complement strand
TTTCAGTTGAGGAGAAATTGAGGATAGTTTTGGATACAAATATGAGGACAAAAACCGCACCAATTTTTCGACTCGGGCGGGCTAATAAACTTCACACTCGTCAAAAAACATCACTATTCCTCCCTCGTTGCACAATATACTATTTTGAATAGATAATTATCATATCAAACACGTATTTTTTGGAATCATGTATTTTGGTCGAGAATCATACCGAAATAAGTTGAAATATATGAACATATTAAATGCTTATAATTAAAAATCGTAATCGGATCATTATACTTCTAGATGAATCCTACTACTTTCTTCAGAATTCAACCATGACATACACTCATACGAATGTATTAATGTCATTTCTTTTCATTTAATGTGGCGCATATTCATGTATTCAAAAAATACTCCTAATATTTATTTATTGATTTATTGTTTTTATTGTTTATTCTTTTTCAAGATTCTGAATGGACAGATTTCTTTGATATTTCGGAATCGAGTTAAGTATATATACATATGCATTTTTGTATGATGAATAAAAAGTGAATAGTAAATTATAAGATAAAATAGTAAAAAAACTATCAATAAATCGACATAGTTATTTTTTTTTAAATAACTGCTTAACTTTCACATATGAATCAGATTCATGTATATATACACAAGTTTCATAATTATTTAAGTTGAGTATAGGTAGAATACTGTTACTGTTATTATCGGTCATGTTTTTTTTTTAGTTTATTATATTTTCAGAGCCATATTTTCACGAAGCATACGAATACTGTGTGCCTAAAATTGCGATTATTAAGATACGATTTTGACAGCGTTAATGCCTCTATCCAAGTTTGACATGTATTATTTTCATTTACATCACTACTGTTCTACATTGTTTAACAAAGGTATTCGCATAGCCAGCTACGCTTTATACTGAAGACGTAATAATTCTCTGTTCACAATGCACAAGAATCATGTTTCACTGAATTTATAAAGTATACACGCTATATTGATTTGAACAAGAAAACGTTAGATAATATAAAAAATATTATTCAAATAATGAGACAAGAAATAACACGAGATATGTGGCAAGGAGAAAAAATTGAGAAAGCGAAAAGAGAATAGATATAGGTGTGAAGAATTATCAATGAAGTTGCCTTCATGGTAAAACAACAATTTGACGTGAGATCTGTGGATCATCCTTTCAGACCGAGATAACACAGCCTTGAATTCATTTTATTAGCATTTGGATGTAATCAATTACCCTAGTAGTATCATAAATCTTAAATCATCACGAGATTTATCCTCTTAGTATATATATTAGGGAAAATTTAATTTTTAACTTAAAATCTTCAATAAATAATTTATATGAACAAATTTGAATATTAATAGTAAGTATAAGTATAATAGGCAAATAAAATTAACGTAAAATCATTTGTATTAGATTGTGATCTATGATAATCGGTAAATTAACAATTAATGCGCCTTAATCGATTCTATAAACTTCTTACCAGGGTTAAATAAAGAAAGAACAACAAAAATTCACCCCAATATAACTCTAATAAATTGAAATACTTACATAATAATTTCTAGATTGGTTAAAATTTTTTTTTCACAATTGTTCAATTCACTATATCAAAGACATTAAACTATCATGTAGCAATAGTATTGATAATTAATAAAACTGCACTGAACAATAGTACAGCAGAATGAGATACAATCGATATAATACAAATACATCAAATACTATGAATTATCCTAGAATGAATGTTGATATTTGCAAGGAGAATAAAGTAAATGGAAAAATTGAGAATAAATGAGAAGATAGTAGCACAATAAATAATGAATGAGTTGCAAAGATAAGGATTAATGTAATATCTTAATATAAATTTTAAAAATATTATCTTTAAAAATATAAATTAACAGAATATGTATAAATACAAGTAAATATATAAAATTGAGAGCACGTGATAGAAGGGCTTTAGGTACATTTGTAGCACGATATCACAATGAGTCGCGCTTCTCCCGCAGTAACGTGAGTCATCGTACGCGCATAATCATTATAGTCATCTACTCTATAACAGAGTAATATGAATATCGGATTGTGTATTTCAGGACGATTATACCGTGCGGGAGGACACGTGTGTCACTGACGATAATGATGAGTATATGTATGTGGTACGCTCAAGAATTTTCATACGACATTGGTAATTATTGTAACATGTGTATGCACCCCCCCCCCCCTTCCACCCACACACATATACCATCTTCATTGCGTACGTTTCAGTTTTCCCCAAGGCTTCATACCTCGTTTCATACTTTTCTGGTTGTTTATTTTCTCTTTTTCTACTCAATTTCCAGTAGCAGTCCAATTCATTTGATGTTTTGTGGCCGAATGTATAGTGGTGAACAACTTGATTTGACTCAATGACGAGACGTAATTTGTCAATGACAAATGAGACATTCATCAGAGCCAAAGAGCGAAATTTTATTAAATTGCGCACGTTATTGTCGTGCATATGTATTTAATTTAATCCCTGCCAATTCTTTTGTGGATCTGCTGATGTTTGATTAGATGGGCTTTCTGACGAAATGCCTTGCCACATACCTCACATCTGAATGGTTTCTCTCCTGTATGCGTTCTCAAGTGAACTTTAATGTTGCTTTTATTGAGGAATCCTCTATTACAAATGGAGCACCTATGGACAGGTTTTTCTTTACCACCAATCAGACCAGATTCGGTTCCATAGGATAGTGCCGATGCTACGGAATTTTTTTTCGTAGCACTTTGATTAGCTGACGTTGGCCGTGATCGTTTTCGTGGATGTGATGGCGCTGCAAATGATGAGTGAAGCAGATGATCAGGACTGCACGAGGTGGAGACTCTACCTGGTGGACTAACGGGCGGATATGGGCTCGTCGATGATGGTGTTTCACCGCACGATGAATTTTGAAGTCCAGTATTGCCGGCCTGCAATCTTGCCTGAAGCAGTGGCGCATAACCAGTCGTAAGAAGACTTTGCAGCGTGGATCCGTGCTGGTGTGATTGATTTATTGGATTTGTTGATGCATAAATTTGAGAATATGGACTAGGTGATGTTACTTCATGAGTTTTAGGTGAGCATGGATTATCAATCCACTCTGCAATATCAATCCAATCTCTTGAAGCGTCTGGATCTCGCTCTGATTCAGGTTCATTCCCACCACCAGGAACAGTCGTGTCAGCGATTGCTGATCCAATTATTTCGGCAATGTCTTCGATATCATAATCAACTTGTTGTGTTGATTGTGGCAATTGTTGTTGCAGTTGATGTTGCTGCGCTTGGTGTTGGTGCTGATGCTGCTTTTGAGTCGCTGAAGGACACGGTGTACTTGACGAGACTACTGGAGATTCGTAGTACTCTTGATTAGTGGATGGTGTGGGTGAAGACGAATGCATTGACGGTCGTTGTGCCGATGAAGCGATTGTGTGATAGTGATGACCAGGTATACCATTAATACTTAAATGTCCTGTATAACCTGTAAATGGTGGAAGTGGCTTTAGCTCCGCCAATGATTGTGCTGTCGCGACACCAACCGATGAACCAAGCAAAAGTGTATCCCAAGCATCCTGAATACCGGCAGCAGTTTGTTTAACGTCTGATGGTTCCAAAAAGTCTGCCCCTGTTGTTCCCCATGGTAGTAACAAACTTTCGACACCAACCACTTCAGTTGGCGATGCTGACACTACAAGTCCACTACCTTGGCTACTGTGCGGCGGTTCAACTCCAGTCGATGTCAAATGCGGTGGACCCCCTGGTGGTCCTGTTTGAGTTTCATACTTCATATCGATTGCAATTTCCGATTGCGGTGGTACAACAATGTCTGATGATTGTTTACCGCTTTTTTCAATACAACAATCATCAATTTTTGATAGTGATCGCGAGACGCTATCGTTTATAATATCGTATGGTGATGCAGCTACAAGTTCAGCTTCTGCGCCTGATCCCAATACACTACAACACGATGGTGATGGATTCAATGAATATTGAACTTTTATGTTTAGTGTTTGATCAAGATGTTGGAATTGCGTAATACGTTGGCGATTTTCATCGGAATGTTTTGTTGCCGAAACTCGTGATGTAGAAAGTAATGAATTCAATAGCGACCCACAAAATCTTGTACCACTCGTTGTTGATAATGACTCATTTGTGTAAGTGTCTGATTTATCTTCGGCCTTTATTCTAACGTTTAATGATGATATTTCAGTTATTGATTCACGCGATGATGAGGACGGTGATAATGATGGTATATTTACTGAATTTTTAGTGATTCCGAGACTTGTGTCCCTAATACTTGCTGATGTTGATGTTGTAGTAGATGAACTTGTTGTGCAGCCCAAACTCGTTGATGTATTTGTTAATGAACACGTGAGTATTGTACTATTGGCTGTTAATAATTGATCCGTTGATCGCGTTATGTCCGTCGAGTCTGATGACTTTGGTCCACGTAAATTAGTAAGTATTTTCTTCGATTGTCTTCGGTTAGGTGCAGACAATGGTACATCATAGGGATTGGGAAGTGTTTTAAATGATGGTTTTATGATGTTTGAGCATCTGGATAATGAATCTTCCTTAAAACTTGGGAATGTTGATGATGACGTCGTAAATACAGCTGAGATTGTCGAGCACGAATTTTTATTTATTTTTCCGCTATCCTTATTATTATTAGTATTGTTGTTTTTATCACTATTATTGATACTATTATTTTTATTATTACTATTATTATTATTGATTGTGGGATTATTGGCGATATGATAAGATTGATGTTGAAGCGATGGGGCTGATAAAAATGAGTGAACGGGCACAGTGGGTATATTGCGTTGCTGTTCACAGTAGTTGTGTTGATTTTCTGAAGACTTCTCGTCAGTTTTGAATGGTCCTGATGTGGTAACCGTTGGAAAAAGAGGACCAGGATTCCACCAAGGATCCACTCTATTGCTAGGAGTGTTGCAACCGCCAACGGCGCCGCGAGGACCTGAAACATTTAATAAAATACATCAGTTCAGCCGAACTAGTTTTGCACCCTATCGAAAAATCAATTCTACCTAAAGGAATTGAACGAATTGACTGTATTTTAGTCTTTTGTATATATTGATGAAGTAATAGATCACGCGTACGCTGTCACTACTATACATATTGACATATAGTATACATTTATTCACTGTTCCTCGTAAAAAAAAGGCTTGCTCCAAATAACTAGGTTAGTAGCACGCCACTCGCAGCCATGGTCGAATACATTTGCCCAACCGAATGTTGTATTGGTGCAAATATAACGTATTACTGTAAATGTATTCCTGTACACATTTCGCTTATTTAGCAATTGAGTTGTTTAATTATGAATTTTTTGAATAATGAATGGCAAATTATCAAAACAATTTATGAAAAATATGAGAGTAAGCTGAATTTTTTCATCCTTTCAAGTATGGTAAAATAACAATAGACTAATATAGTGCATAGCAAGATAGTGTGGATGTGGTGAAAAATAGGAAGTGGTATGTGCATATTGCTCCCTCGCTTAGGTGTATGTGTATTCATGGTGATTCCGTCTTTGTCAGTAGATTGTGGTCCGTCCTTGTTGACGGGCCTTACTGTGTTGGAGTATAGAGTAGCGGTCGAAAGGGGTCGTCGAGCCGTGACGCAGCTCACTTGTACCGTTATCCATTGGCGTGGAGGTTTATCACGGTATAACGAGAGAAAGGGGGAGAATCCAAATTTATCTCGTCTACGACAATGGTGAGCCACTTATCAATGGGATTACTAGGTATAAGGACGAGAAATTGACCACGCCACGCGTCGATTGAATTTCTCGTCTGTCTCTGTGGGTACTATATGAGCGTATATAAATATACTACCTTTGACCGATGGTGGAAGGTACATTATCAGTGGTTGTGTGTAATTTCTAAAAGCATCTGCGCATTCGGCCTACTTCTGCTAGAGGAAAGTGACTCAGCATTCCATCAACAAACTTATATATATAAACATATAACCGCATAAATTTATGAACATGAATATGTATATATATTTACAACGCATATTTTATGGATTTCCACTATCTATAATGAAATATAAAATTAAAAAAAAGTCCCTAAAGTTATGTATCAAATCTATGAATACTTTCAGGATAGTCCCCAGAGTATCGAAATGTTTATAAAGTATGCATTTAAATCCATTGTTTGATGTACACCAAAGGAAAAAATTAAAAGGTCAAAAAAATTTCCGAAATTTTTCCATGTTCTTTGACAGGCTGTATCTCAGTGAAAAATAGTCGTATTGAGTTTCCAAAAAAAGCATTTTGAAGCTCTGAGCCTCTAGTTTTCAGACCTTGTGGCGAAAAGATTTTAGGAGCCACGGTTATTACGTGATCCTAAAAAATAACGCGAAAAAAAAATTCTCAAATTTTGTTTCTTTTTTT
Source organism: Microctonus aethiopoides (assembly GCA_030347275.1). Lineage (NCBI taxonomy): Eukaryota > Metazoa > Arthropoda > Insecta > Hymenoptera > Braconidae > Microctonus > Microctonus aethiopoides. Next base: position 1,014,599 of record JAQQBS010000003.1, on the reverse strand, counting down.
TTTGAGTCCACGAACTTGGGAAAATTTTTTCTAGCTAAACCATCGATTGGATTAGATAGCTTTTTTATTCAGCTTCAATTTCTTTTCTTTAAAACCTTGATACGACCATTTTTTACTGAAACATCAAACTTTTAACGGAAAAGGATCCTTTTGTCTTCAATCATCGATATCTCTGCGACAAATGATCCTACAGAGAATTAAAATGCAGTTTTGGAAACTGGGATACATTTCCTATTATATACTGCCACAATGTTGAGAAAAAAATTTTTTTTTTTACCTTAGCATAAAATTGAAAAAAAAGGAAAAAAAGGGTAATTTATGGTTTTTCAGAAAATTCACGAATGAATTGGAAATATCCATGAAATGATTAATGTTAAGCATAACTTTCCGAGCTCGATATGCTCAAAAAACGCTTGTAATATTTCACGTTGATCGTGAGAACCGTTTCTTTTTTTCAAACAATTAAACTTTTGAAAAAATTATAGGGTCACGATTTTTGCGCTTAAACACTTTATAATCATGTTAAAAATGCAAAAATCATTTCTTGGGAATTTTCTCACATTTTTCAAACAAACAATGTTTTGCAAGATGAAAAAAACACAATCGACGCAAAAACAAAAAAATATCGAATAATTTTTGAAATAATTTTCATATTTTTTTTTTTCGGAAAACCTTCGGGGCATTCAAGAGACCAGTATTTTCACTTGCGAATCGTGCTGAAATCAACTGAGATACAGCTTGTCAAAAAACAGGGAAAATTTCGGAAATTTTTTTGACCCTTTCATTGTTTCCTTCAATGTGTATTTATATTGACGTCCTGTTTCAAATGATGCATTAAAAAATAAAAATTAAATGACAGCGAACCAAAATCGCTTCCTGTAGAAATTTTGTAGTTTCGAAGAAGTTATTGGAGACTGATATTAAATAAAAATGTTGGATAGTACATCATTATGAGCTTACAAGAACTTTTGGAGTCTTGAGTAGAAATAAATATTGTTTTTTTAGTTGTAAAAATAAATGGTACTATGACGAATTCAAAAAAATACTTCCGTAGTTCAGAGAATATGATAAGTATCATAGTTTAATAACCTGAAAAAACAGAAGAGACTTCAACCGTTTTTTTTGACATTTGTGATGTTCTCAAAGACATTCAAAGTCAAATAAAATTCTTTGCAAAAAAAAGCATACAACGCTAGAGTTTAGCGAAAACCGATTTGAAATACTTTTCTGAATGTTCGCATTACATGTATGCGATATTTTATAAATTGATCAAAAATTGATCATCATCTTATCAACCGTCATATATTCAGCAATTTGACGCGTAATCAACGGAAGTGGACGACCAAAATGTAACACCAAAATGAAAATTGTTTACGAAAAAATGATGATATCGTAGATTAACTTCGTGACGTTATTTTTTGATTTGACCTTCAACATTAAATGAATTTATGTAGATATCTAATTACATTGCAATGAAATTGCCTCAAAAAATGCAGACCTTCAGTTCAAATTGTAGATGCATTGTAAACTTCCATGTACTCTGTCAAGTTCAGAATTTCTCGAATTCTTGTAAGCATTAATAATTACATTACAATTTTAGGGACTCTATGATGGTAGTAAATTTTACTAAAGTCTGACGAAAGAAAAAAAAGTCTACATTTCTTTTTCTACCCAATATGCAATCAACCTTCGGAAAAATAATAACAATGGTAGTATTCTGAATGAGTAAATATTCATGATAAAGGGGTAAAGTAGTGCGCTGATCACATTTCACCTCAACATATGTAGGTCACTGCATGTAGTATAGTCTATTCGCACGCGCTATTTTTCACAGTGAAAAGGAAAGCAAACGCTCAGCAAAATCGTCTATACGATTTAATATGTTTATATACGCTATATATGTAAGCATGTATGTATAGATAATATTTATGGATGTGTATATCAGTGTGCTGGTATGAAAGGCCGAGCGCGTGAGTTATATTGTAGAGAAGCTTACTATCCGTTGTCGGGTTAACGGTATTGTGTTCTACTTATCGGCCTGGCGATTCTCCGAGCTGTAACTCTGTATCACGTCTGGACAGCTACCACACGCAAGTGCCTATACGCACAATTTTTTTGACATGATTGATAGCATACACTCATTATATCTTCACTAATGTATGTGGGAAACTAAACAGAGTATAATTGTATTGTAACAGAAATTTACACTATTTCTTGTAAATATTTTCATTCAAAATCATTGGGCTCTTCAATATTTTTTTACCGCATTCTTACTAATAACTACATGTATATAGGCGACCACTCCTCAAGCGTTCTATGTATAGTGACATTGAATGTCACATGTCATGTTGCATTATCCTGTGAATCAGAAAAATTAGGTTTCTTGAGAAAAATTTTCAGAGGGAGAGATATTTTCAAGGAAAACAATCAAATGCAAAATTGAACATGTAATTTCTGGATAAATTGTCGAGATATCGAAATGATTTTAATTTTATAAAATAAGAGTGTATATTGTTCATACTCAAAAAAATTATATTGATCTTCAATACAAATTTATTGAAAAAATCAAGTAAGTTGAAAATAGTTCTTTACTTTTTTCAACAGAGGGATTATGGCACTTTCGATTCTCGACAATAATATCACATAAATACGCGAGTTGGTTCAATTTTTGTATTGTAATCAGAAATATTTCACAGTTGAAAAAAAATTCGCTCCAATCTAACATGTAAAAGAAGATCAGTCTACATAAAAAAAAAATGCGGAAGTCTGAAGGTTTGCAGCCACGATCAAAATTTCATCACATGAAGGACAGACCTTCGTCAAAGTTCTTGGTCAAGTTAGTTCTACATCGATGGCTTTAAAAGATTCTGTAGTCAAATATTTGAAGTTATAGTTACGTTACATGCTTTATACTCTTCAATTACATGAATAATAATAAAAAAATTAAACAAAGAATAATACAAACCGCATTGAAAGTCTAATTCAAAGTACTAACGTCGAAAAAATAATATAAATTTCTAACAATAAGAATTAACAACTGCCTTTTATAATTAAAATGGCGGATCCCATTGAAGTTTTTCTGCAAATTTTCACCTTCTTATTCACTTCTATCTATAGCTCGCAGAAATTTGACAAGGACTTCACCAAACCCTTCGATGATAAATTTTGATCGTGATCACAGCTATTAATGAATTGAAAATTTTGATACATAAAAAAAACTTTCGCGTTTTTCTCTTCAAAACTTCATTTTAATCAAAATTTGAAATCCTGTACATTTTTTTGTAATCTAATAGCATGACTGATTACATACACCCTTATACTCTCTTATCCACTTTTTTTCATCTCGTTATAATAGTAAATTTTAACCATGTTATTCAAAATTTGTGTTCAAAACTAACTACACTGCAAATCTACGTGTTTTCATTTTTTGAAGTTAGATATACATTGATTTGATGATCATTGATTATATTCATCGACTCAACTTTTCCGGTTGAAACTATGTTGAAATCAATACACCAAGACAAGTGTCAATACTGAATACCCATCGAATAAATGTATGACTTCAAAAAATTTAACACACTTGGATTTGCAGTATAACGATGGTTTGGAATCACTGTTTACGTTTTCCTCTTCATTTCACTTATTTTGGTGGATTGTGTCACTCTTACTGTAGTCTATTTCCATGAGTACACTGACCCGCAGAATATTCATATTTTTTTTATATACACTTGTATTAATTTCATTTTATTTATTTTACATCTCATTGTAACCACATCAGTTATTCGGGAATCACGAGACGTGGCATCCGTGTATTTTTACTACGTACTTACAGAAGAAGTAACAGGAGGAAAGGACATTTTGCAATTGCAATTTTATATGTCATCACATTTTGAAAATTCAAAATGCATGCAGATTCAGTTACACATTTTTCCGATGATTTCATCTTGAAAAATGCCATATTTTTGAAAAGAATAAGTAATCTCATTTAAGAAGACAAAAATCTATTTTTTCAGGAATGTAAGTTTCCCAACTATATAACTCCAACTTCAAATTGGTCACCCAGTACGTACGTGCACGAGAAGCATATGCATACGCATATACAGATACAATTTAGTTGCATCCTTTTCTCAAAAGTCAATTGCCAGAAATTTGGTTAATTCTGCATCATTGTCTTAATGCGATTTCTTCAGGACCGTAACGTAGGGTTGAAGCAATACTCTCCAGGATTTTTATCATCATGACTTTCGTAATTCATGTGCAAGCAGCTAGAATAAGTGCGTAGGAAATTTATTCGCACATGTATATCGAAATATTATCTTAAAAATTATTAACTTTGAAAGGCGCGCACCGTACGCTAAAATTATGATTGGACAGCTGGTATGCAAAAGTGAGGGAAATGCTTTATCGCTATTCAGTGTCTTCAATACCGATGGTTTGCATTATCGAGATTCTACTGTATTGTTTTTACTTCATAACGTGAATGAGAGTATCACTAGAGAATTTCATAATATTGATAAATATACGTAAGCTATATTTAATTGAGAGCGGGTTGAATAGGTACTAGTGATTTATGAATCAGTTAGTAACAAAACACATTAGATGAAAAAAATTTTGACAAAAACACATCGTTTATATAAAATAATCCGTTTATTGAGCAGTGTAATTACGATGGTATTAATTTATGCTTGTGTTTGGGTCAAGTGTGACCCGCTAATAGTTTTACATTGAACAGAATTTATGCATTACTAAGAGAAAAAGTAGCTTTTATTTAAAACGATGCGAACGTTGTATGCGATAATATATCCCATGTGTGTGCGGACACAGATGGGATTCTAAGAAATATTCTTAATAATATACGAAGCCATAAAATTACACAAGTGTATTTATAAATTACGAAATATTTATTCTTAATGTAACAATGGTTGGATAATTCAATATGATTTTGCATTTGATTTTAGTTGTAATATGTATATCGATAGAAAATTATATTTAAAACTTATATCAATGAATGTAAGCACTCGCAGCGATGTAGACAGATTCTGCTCATTCTATTAGAAAGTGATGCGACATCAAGTCATCACTTTTCCCATCGGACGCACTCAATATCTTGAATATTTATATTTGATTTGTGTAAGTGGAAGTAGTTAACGAAGCACCATATGCAAAACGGTCAGTAGTATGTTGCAAAATATTATATTATTTGTTAAATTTAGGCAAAATTCATCATATTGTGTGATATATTCATCAGAACATGAAAAAACTAATATTTTAAAATATTACTTAACAGAAACCGGAAGAAGTAACGTTGTCACATTTTATTATACTTCTTGAGTATAATTTTGATCAGCATTCGCTCGTTAACATTCATATTATATAGACAGATCAATTAATTTAGAAGTAATGGTACATTTTTCTCATTCCCTCTCAAATGGAAAATGAGGGTATTATCCGTAACGGTGTCGACTCGTATGGTGGTGTTCCAACTCGATTGTATTTCATACGTGCTAATCAAATAATCCGAGATAGAGGTAAAAGTTTATTATGTGGGTTTGGTGAAATTAATATGATATTCTGCCTGGGTTGAACAGAGTATGTATTTGCGTTCATTTATAATTGCACTATGTATATTATGATGAAGACTAAATGTTATTTTGCCTGTATACGCGAGGTCACATAATATATTGAGTATTATAGCTATAGGCTCGAAATATTATATCATTATATATCCCGAGTCGAAAAATTGGTGCGGTTTTTGTCCTCAAATACCCGTTTTACCCGAGTCGAAAAATTGGTGCGGTTTTTGTCCTCAAATACCCGTTTTAGGCTCAATTTCTCCTCAACAACATTT
>JAQQBS010000003.1:980551-1001809 GCA_030347275.1 Microctonus aethiopoides | reverse complement strand
CATATATCATTTGAGGTTGAACTTTAACCTCGAATAACTTTTCAACGAGTTGACTTAGCGAAAAATCATATAGGACCTCTTTTATAGATCACTCGATTTCCTATAAGGATATGTTTTGATTTTTACAACATGAGAATTCACTACGGCGCAAAAAAAAATCAAAAAAAAAATTCCCATGTTATTTAGATGGGAAATCGAAAATCACGCATCGCCACCTCTTAATATTAAAATTAAGAGCTCCTCTTCTCACACGCTCATTTTTTTGTCACCTTGAACAATATTTTCACTATATAGTAAAAGAAAAAATAATTCAAAGTTTCATTTGGCCCACCCTATTATATATATATATAATTTTTTTTTAATATATATAATATATTTTTATATATATATATAATATATTTTTAATATAAATAATATAACTTTCACACAAAAAAAAATTTTTATGAATATATTTCGTTGGTTAATTATTTGAATGATTTTTGTTATTTTTCTAAACTATAGTCCACACGAATAGAGTTCCATAGTCATAAAATATATTTTGTGTTGCATCCGAGAATTCCTACAATAAAAAAACAATCTGCGATTGACAAAATGAAACAAATGAAATGTATTAATTTTTACTCTCTATTAAGGGGACCTTCTGGTCTAGATTTTCGAAAAATTGATTTTTTTTTCTTCTATATTCCGAAAGTATAGTGTCTTAAGATTATACTGTAAAAAATTGGTAATGATATTCACAGTATTTCAAGTATTATAGCCCATCAAAGGTCAGCGCCAAAATAGGTAGAAAGGGCTGTTATTAACTTTAAACGCGTTTATCTCGAAACTATTTTTTTCTGTCTCACGGGAATGATTTGAAAAAAACTACTCGATCGATTTGTCTCAAATTTAAACACGTTATTAAGTACTATAACAGCTATGGTCGGAGCTAGAATAAAGATTTTCAGTCAAATATTTCTAATTTTTTTACAAACAAAACGTTCCAAAAATGAGGCTGTTTTCAGACTTTTCATTTTGACAACGTGTCATTTTGTCAATTTTTTTTTTTTTTTTTTTCATTCTAGTTCCTGCCATAGATACATTCATAACAATTAAGGATCAATTTTTATTTTTGATTTTAGATGAGTAGAAAAGCCAAATTTATTCCCGTCAGCAAGGTCGGTTTTTTTCACATGGACAACTTTGGGGCCATTTTTTTTATAATAATAATTTTGTTTTTTATTTTTTTTTTTAATTTTTGTGAAGATTATAAATGAAAATATATATTCACAAAATTTGAATGGCATTGTTGATTTTTTTCATAACAAAAAAAAATGTTGAAAATCTATCAAATATTCGTCCGCTAGACCGGAAGGTCCCCTTAAGAGTACTTTTTACTTCCGCGAGGGGTAAAAATTACTATCACATATAGTAATATCTGCCACACTTGCTATTATATCCCAAGGTTACTCGAGTGCAGGGTAAATATTGCGCCTCATTTCACCGTAATTTTTACTCGAAAATTCTCTCAGTGTAGGGTTAACTCGGGATAGCTGGACCATCGGGTGGGACGGACCTTTTGCTAAGTTTCAGTTATGCACCGTCTGACCCTCAAAAATTTTCTTATGGTTATTTATTTCACCAAAAAGTATAGCTAATATTAAAAAATATGCGCTTAAAGTATAATACATATTTCGTTTTTTATGACAAATAAAACTAAAAATGAGAAACGCAGAATAAAAAAAATGTGGTCCATATCTATCCCGGTTTTACCCTATGTGTTTATGAATAATTTCCTAATAAATACAAATGTTTTCAGGAATGTGTTATATTTTTGTCAATATGCATAAATATGGCAGTATGCCCTATAGTTCGTAAATTATTTTGTCAATTCTATATGGATTTCCAGGTCAATTTTTAATTTTTCGAAGGACAAAATAGTCGCGTGCAGAACACATAGCAAGGATATATTCCATTTATTGTCGTGCGACAAGACACGTGTGAGTCTCAACCCAACATCTGTGTTTAATGAGACCCTTCAGACCTTCAAAATTTGTCGGACAATCTCTTATTGTAAATATTTTGTAAGTATAACCATGAGAAACGTATCTATGAGAAAAATATATGACGATATAGGTACCGTAAATATTGTTGTACGATATACTCAGGGTGAGAACAATTACATTTTCTGAGTAAGCTAAAACATCATTATTGAATGCTTTTTACAACTTTTTGCTGAATCATATGTGTATTGGGGCGTGAAGTAGGACACGCTGCGCAGTCAAATCTGGCGGAGAGAGACCCTTCCATGTAGAAATTACCCGGCCTTTATCGATGGTACCATTGGCCTCATATAGGCCCCATCGTAAAAGACATTATACGATCGTAACAGTAGGTGCTACGTTGACCCGATGTGTATAAAACGAGCGGGCCTAATGTAAACCCAATACTATCGACTATGATCGGCTCTATTTGTGCTGTTTATATTAGCCTAATGATCAGCCAATGGCCTGCACATCTATAGTTTTATACCGGCATAATATACCCTTTACTGTACCTGGGGGATTTCATGGCATTTGGCGCAACCCTCTTTGATTTCGCTAATTTTTTAATATGTTTCAGTACGTATTGAAAGCAATTTCCATGCTAATTTTTAGCTTTTTATTCCAAACCGTTATTGAGTTATTAATTTTTGAAATTTTCGGGTTAAAAATTTTCAATCGATTATAGATTTGTGATAAGTATCGATATCCAAAAAAAATAGTGGTCATTTTTTTCGTTTTCGAAAGTAGTTTCAGGAAAAAAATTTTGAAAATTATCCGAAATCATGATCACTTAGTTACTTACGTTTGAATATTGAAATCGAGATTTTCAAACAGTTGGATATCTTTGATTTTTTTGAAAATTTTTCCCAAAATTCTACTCAAATTACGAAATTTTTAAGTTATTATTCAGAATGTGATCGCAGTTATTTCTATTTTTTATCGAATTTTGAAATTTTTTTTTCATTAATAAATGATCGATAATTTCATTTTTTTCATTTTAAATGCTTTCCTAAATTGTCAAAAATAATTTTATTGGAAATGATCTTACATGACTTGGTTAAAGATGTTTTACTAAGTTTAATTATTCGAAACTTGAACTAATTAGTTATGTTATTTTTTAGCACTTAACGATTGCTTTTCATTTTTTTATTGTGCTATCAAGTGAATACTTTTCTGTGAAGTCACTATTCATGATGTGATCGCAAATATTTCTTTTTTTTGTCGAATTTCGAACTTTTTATTTGATCAAGTTATCGATAATTATAATTTTTTTTTATTTAAAAAAAATTTTTTTTTTCGGATGGTGCAGCTCAACAATATAAATATTAAAAACATTTTATGAAAATATCATGTTATGAAGAAGGCTATACGGCGTAAAAATTGTGAATGAAATTTTTTTGCAATAGCACACGGCAAAGGACCTATTGTGATGGAATTAGTGGAAGAGTTAAAAGAATGGCCGCACGAGCTAGTCTGCAGTTACCACCTCATCTCAAAGTATTGATAGTATATATACCAATACAATTGTTCGAATGATCGTCTCAAAATTTATCGAATATCAATAGCAAGTTTTCAGCAGTTCAAGAATATAACGCAATGAAAGACAATTTAGACATTCGCTTCAAAAATGGTAAACCAATACCGGCAATACAAAAAATTCATAAAATTAAACCTTTATCATATCATATTGCGAAGTAAAGCCATATTCAGTGTCAGAGAAGTATTCACTTCATAGCATAATGAATGAGATTAACAAAACGAATTAGTTCAAGTGTCGAAAAATTAAACTAAGTAAAATATGTTTAATCAAGTCATGTAAGATTATTTTCAATAAACTCATTTTTGACAATCTTGGAAAGTATTTAAATTTAAAAAAAATGAAATTATCGATAATTTAATGAAAATAAAAAATTTCAAAATTTGATAAAAATTAGGAATAGAATTTTGATAAAATTATTTAAAAAAATCGAAGGTGTCCAACTTTTTGAAAATCTCGATTTCAATATTCAAACGTGAATAACTAAATGACTTCGGATAATTTTTTCGTATTTTTTTCCTGAAACTACATTCGAAAACGAAAAAAATGACCATCAATTGTTTTTAAATATCGATACTTATAATAAATCAATAATCGATTGAAATTTTTTAACCCAAAAATTTCAAAAACTAATAACTCAATAACGGTTTGGAATGAAAGGCTAAAAATTACCATGCAAGTTGCTTTTAATACGTACTAAAACATATAGAAAAATTAGCGAAATCGAAGAGGGTCGCGTCAAAACGCATTCGATTTGGCATGGAATGCCCCACCTATACAACATATAGACGAAGGGGCCGGTGTAGCGCCGCTCGTATTGCCTATGATCGGCTCTATTCGGGAAGCAGCGTTTCAAATGGCATGATTATTTCATCTGCACTCATGATTTTCTGTCAATTGTACCAGTGCGATAATGAGCCATACATTGTGACCTATAAAATAGAGGCCTAAATCTACATATAAACTAAATATATATGTATTAGGGTGTGCCAAATGAAATTTTGAATTTTTTTTTCTTTTACTATAATGAAAATATTGTTGAAGGTGACCAAAAAATGAGCGTGTGAAAAGAGGAGCTTTTAATTTTAATATTAAGAGGTGACGATACGTGATTTTCGATTTCCCATTTAAGTAACATGGGATTTTTTTTTTTTTTTTGAATTTTTTTGCGTTATAGCGAATTCTTATGTTGTAAAAATCAATACATATCCTTTTTTACGTCCTGGATGTAATTTAGACGTGGAGACGAGTTTTAAAATATTTTATTCGTTGAGGGATCGTTGCCAGCCACTGCTATGCGCAGCTGAAGTGCAAGGATGTTAATAAGTGAATTTGGATCTTTTATTTCGAGAACAATAGTAGATTTTAATTGATATCTATGATTTTCAAATCACTTAAACTGTTACAGTTAATTTACACTTTTAATTTATTGTCTATTATTTCACTTATGAAGTATGAAACCGAAGAACGTGAGAAACTTGATTACTTTCTTTATTTTCTGTATTTACGGAACTTAAATATTATTTGTCTATTTAACTCTAATTTGAATTCACCTTACGACTTGTTTTCAATTTACTCGAAGATTCTTTTCTTAAAACACTTTTCTAGTCGATAGTTCGAATAACTAAATGATAAAATGCCAAAACCGGCTAACGGATCACCACTCAGGGCTACAGGATATCGGAACAAGTACTTGCCAAAACCGGCAAAGGGATCACCACACGCAGGGCTACTGAATATTTGACGTGAACTATGAAATCACGTTGTCTTCGACGATAGTATATTCGAGTTATTGCTGTTGTAAATGACGGTAGACTGTAAACTGACGTAGTCGTAATGGATATTGATAGTGAACTGATGAGACTCGTGCGTTAGTTTTTATAGACTAAATTTACTGTAAGTTTGAATATTTTCGTCAGCATCTTTAAAACGTTATTTTTGATTGGTTGATTTTAGTTAACAATTTTACAGTTTGTTGAAAGTTATAAAAGAATGAATTCTATTGGTTAAAAGATTCGATAGGTAGGGATTTTTGCAATTTGCTGATGCTTTAAACAATAGTTCTTAGAAACGGCTAAGAATCGAATTAATAAAAGTGTTTGACTAAGTTTCAATTTCGCGCATTAAACAAAATAAGCATTTCATTAAAGAATTTCTCGATGCAGTTAAACGATATTTTATGGAAGTTCTCACTTAGCTTCGTTTCTCATGTTTGGTTAAAAATAGGTATTTCTAGAATATGAAGTTACTTTTACATTGAATAGCTGAAATTCTATATTATTTGATTTTATGCTAAATTAAAAACAAATTTCAAAATGCGAGATAATTTTTTTTAAAGGAATGCGCTGCGACTAAAGCGCAGACGTCATAAAGATGGCGAAAGGTCCCATAGGACCTGACACCTCTCCCCTTGGAAGAAATGAGCGCTCCGCACAAAAATATAAAATATTGAAATTATTTCATGACAATCTGAAATTACGTTATTTTCTCGCAGTTCGGAATGTGTTTCTGTTGTACATTAATGATTTTCTTCGACTTATTTTTACTAGTAGCTTAATAATAGACACAAAATTTATTTAAAATTACAAAATTTCTGCGAGTTTTCTAATATATGAAGATTGGAAAAATTTTGGATGGGTATTAGTTGATTGGATTTGTTATTGTTTAGGCGTTTGAATTCTCGTAGTAAAATTTTTCTGTATTAAGGCTATTCTAGAGTTGGCGCGGTGTGAAATGATAGTGTGTAATGTCAGACCCTGACAAAGCTGATTTCATAACTGGGTTACCTACTTATTTCTAAGGCAAATTATCCCTGAATAGAAAACGGGAGCTGGAGAACCGGAATAGAGGAAAAAAAAGAAAAGGTCACTCGTGACCTAACACCTTATAGGAAATCGAGTGATCTACAAAAAAGGACCTATATGATTTTTCGCTAAGTCAACTCGTTGAAAAGTTATTCGAGGTTAAAGTTCAACCTCAAATGATATATGATTACTTTCACAATTTTTACACGTTATCACAAAATGATGGCTCAACAACATAAAATATCATATTATTTGCGAGGTTCATTGAGTATTCTCTACTAAAACATTAACATTTTTACGAAATAAAAATTTTACAATTATTGATCAATAATTTCATTAAAATTATTTTTCAATGCTTTTTATTTGAAACGTGCAGAATAATATGAGTTTTTTCCTACAAATTTGTAGAATAAAAACGAAAAAATTCACGGAAAATACGATACTTAATGTTGCTGGACCAATATTTTGTGATAACGTGTAAAAAATTGTGAAAGTGATCATATGTCATTTGAAGTTTAACTTTAACCTCGAATAACTTTTCAACGAGTTGACTTAGCGAAAAATCATATAGGACCTTTTTTGTAGATCACTTGATTTCGTATGAGAATGTGTATTGATTTTTACAACATAAGAATTCGTTATAACGCAAAAAAATTCAAAAAAAAAAATATAAAAAATTTCCGTGTTATTTAAATAGGAAATCGGAAATCCCGCTGCGTCACTTCTTAATATTAAAATTAAGAGCTGCTTTTTTCACACGCTCATTTTTTGGTTACCTTGAATAGTATTTTCATTATAGTAAAAGAAAAAAAAATTCAAAGTTTTTTTTGGCCCACCCTAATATATATTGGGGGGAGTAACCAAATATGGGCTACCATTTTGTTTTTGCCTCAAAAATAAAAAACTATTAAAAATTAACTATTTATTGACGTTAAAGTAATCACACATACATTTTCAAAGAGCTATGTAACAATTTTATGTTCTTAATATTATAATATATTATCAAATTGAGCATTAAACTAAATATCATTAAATATCATTGTTAGTAGCCCATATTAAAGCACTAGCCCACATTTAGTTACTCTCCTCTATATGTATGTTAGGATGGTCCTTAAAAGGGGTGTTTCCGAATTTCCTCGTTCCCAGTGGCTGAAATGATTCCAAAGTGATAAAAAAAAATTCCCTGAAAATTGGAGATTTTAATATTCACTGTGAAATAGTGCGTATTGCAACCAAAGTTTCTTATGGAAATAACATTGGAAAAATTTCTTTAGTTCTTCAGAATTTTATAACTGAAAGACAAGTCAATTTAAAATTTTGACAAATACATATTCTTATGCAGAATCGAACGCTCTATAAAAAAGGTCTTTTATAATTTGTCGCTAAGTTTATCGGTTCAAAAGTTATTCGAGCTCAAAGTTTAATTTTTATATTATCATCAATATATTATCAAGTATATTCATAAAATAAACATTTGTAATATGAGATATATTACATTTTTATTGTAAGTTATTTCATGTATGATCAATTTATGCAAGTGTAGTGTTAGGATAATATATCAAAACGTGGTTTACTTGTCCTCTGGCAGCTGAAGTCCTTACAATTATTTATTGTTTATAAAAAAACTGATTGATTATGAATCAACGGATGCTAAAATATCCCAAGTGGCATTAAAAAAGTTTGGCAAGCACTTGTGGTATTTAAACACGGAAACAACAGCTATGGCGTTCTTTGATGAAAAAGTGTCAATAAATAACAAAAAGCAAATGGTGGTTATGTTAAAAAGTATTGACAAAAGTTCAGAAAAATCGAAACGCCTGGAAATTAAAAATATAAGGGACTTATATAACTTAAACATAGCCTCATTTATATCGTCAAGGTCAATGCAGTTTTTGAACGGTTTGAAATTAATACAGATTTTTGGAGTTTACTCCTTAAGAAACGATATAACGCCCGGGGTATGAAAAAAATATGGGGAGTGAAATTGAGTGAAATAGTAACGCACACTTGAAAGCGTTATGCTGCCCCTTCCTTATGTTCTACTCATCTTATGCTGACCGCATGGGGAAATGGAAGGGATATGTATACACCTATATATGTATACACCTATACTCTATACGTAGTATTCTGTATACGTATACATGTTTTATACAGTAGTAGTGCATATCCAAAATTTTATTTGTTTCATTCAACTCTATCAATATTTATATTTATTTTCATTATAAATAGTGAAGTGAGCAAAATTAATTGCGTAATAATTATAAAAACCAATCAGAAAAACACGTGGATGCGGTTACCAGGTAGGTTTGGGGACGACTGGACATGGTACATCCATTGGGATGTTTTTAAGATATGTAAATCATGATACTTCCGACGTCCACGTATCGTATTTTATTTACCACAAACCTATTGTCACAGTAATAAATAACGACATTACTTTTGATGAAATTAATAATGTTCAAGATGATTTTAATATTGAAGAAAATCAATTGTCATTGTAATGTATTGATGCAATAATAAATTTCGAAATCCGAATAAAATTTTCAATATTTTCAGTTACATAGAAGAAGTTTTTATTTACTCCCGTTGCATATTGAATATATTTTTAATTCCACAGTAATTATTCTTAAAGAGTAAACTCCAATCGCGTGTCGGAGCTGACACACACCTTTTTTTAAGTATAAATCTGTCTGAATGGCATATAAATGACAATTTCAACAAGGGTTATTAATGTTGGTGAGAAATCTAAAAGTAGTTAATGATATAGACGAGCATGCAATTAAACTAGTTGAGGATTATGATGGTATATGAAGTGAAAATCCAGAGCAGCAGCAATTTATAATTCAATTTTTAGCAGAATACAAGCAATATTTTGATGACTGTCGGGAAAATTCGATGATTGAAAATATGAAACTTGATTAAAGTTAAGTATTCAAATGAAGTATTCCACCGGTAATTTTGTATTCTTCAATATTAAAAAAATTGCAAGTTGTTTAATCGACGAAACATATATATTGATTTCAATCCCAAAAAAAACATTATACTTGCATAAATTGATCATAGATAAAATAACTTACAAAAAAAATGTAATATAAGTATTTCATATTACAAATGTTTATTTTATAAATATACTTGATAATATTGATGATAATATGAAAATTAAACTTTGAGCTCGAATAACTTTTGAACCGATAGACTTAGCGAAAAATTATAAGAGACCTTTTTTTGTAGAGCATTCGATTCTACATAAGAATATGTATATGTCAAAAATTTTAATTAATTTGTCTTTCAGTTATGAAATTCTGAAGAACGAAAGAAATTTTTCCTATATTATTTCCATAAGAAACTTTGGTTGCAATGCGCACTATTTCACAGTGAATATTGAAATCTCCAATTTTCAGGGAATTTTTTTTTATCACTTTGGAAACATTTCAGCCCCTGGGAGCGAAGAAATTCGAAAATACCCCTTTTAAGGACCACCCTAATGTTTATAGTTCAAGTTTTTCATATTTATTTATTGAGTAACTTAATGATATACTTCCACCCAAATTTTTTCGCAGTCAATATATGTATATAATAAAAAAATTTTGTGTGAAAGTCATCTCCAAATTTGTATCGAAATATTTCAACAATATTTTTGGGTAATATTTCAAATCATAATTTTGCTTCGAAATAGAAAAATCATTTTGATTAAAACAAGTGGAATTTTATGTTAATCGAATTCTCAAATATATTGTCTGTGTTAGCTGGCTCAATTGGAAACACAACAGTCTTCACATCATTGACAATTCAAAGAGTTCGTGTTCATATCCTATCTCGGGAAGTATATATGTTTGTTTTCAGTGCCTATATGTATATGTATTGTTAGGTCTTAGGGGACCTTTCGCCATCTTCATGACATCTGCGCTTTAGTCGCAACGCATTCCTTTGAATAAAATTACCTCTCATCTCAAAATTTCTCTTTATTTTAATATAAAATCAAATAATATAGAATTTCACTTATTCAATGTAAAAGTAACTTCACTCTTAGAAATATCTTTTTTTAAACCAAATACGAGAAACAAAGCTATGTGATAACTTCCATAAAATATCGTTTTACTGCATCGAAGAATTCCAAAATGAAATGCTTATTTTGTTAAATGGGCGAAATTGAAACTTAGTCAAACACTTTTATTTATTAGATCCTTTGCCGTTTCCAAGAAATATTGTTTAAAACATCAGCGAATTGTGAAAATCCCTATACTTATTCAATCTCTCAACCAATAGAATTCACTTTGTCATTTGTTTAACTTTCAACAAACTATGAAATTGTTAACTAAAATCAACCAATGAGAAATAACGTTTTTAAACTGCTGATGAAAATATTCAAAGCTAAGGCTTTTGTTTATGAAAACCAACGCACAACGAGTCTCATCAGTTCACTGTCTACATTCATAACGACGATTACCAATTCACTATCAATCATAATTCAACGACGCAAATATCACAAATCAAGGGCAAATCTATAAATAATCAATCAACGATACTATTCCTACGACGAATCCAGAATCTATACGACAATCCATATCCTTGAATTAAGGATAGATAATAAGAATGTCAAGCCTAACACAGAAAAAATGTACGATTGAAATCAATTGATTTTTTTTGGATTATTTTAATCAAAATAAGCCAATTTTTTATATTGTATATTTTTTATATGCATTCAATAAATTATATAACATATAAAAGAATATGATCATACAAGTCTCATCAAGCCCTTGCCACAATCGTTATTTCTAATGCGCTTGACCCGTGATGCTTTATGCTTGGATACTATATCAAAATATTTAGTTGATAATAGCCATTCACAATTACTGAATGCATACAGCAGATCTTCGTAGTGATATTGTCTTAAATAAAATCTGCATTTTCAATAAAATGACCAGAAGTGAACTAAATGAGACGAAGAAGAAAATAAACTAATAAAAGTTCTAAGGTGATCAAAATCCACATCTACAATGTACCAGAAATACGACAAAAACGCGACTTCATTAAAAAGCTTGAATGTATTGGATGGAAAAAAAGTGGTAAGCTTGCAATAATTTGCATGAAGGTGAAAATCTGATTAGTTGATTTCATATCCTTTCTCTGACATAATGTTATTTTTCACCAGGGATAAGTAAGCGTCAGTTTTTTTGTCGCTAGAAAAAAAGCCCATGTTATCGCTATGAATGACAGCAAAAAAGCCGCCATTTTCGTGCACGTATTGAAAAAAATAACTATTGTTGTAATATGTGCCGTTTTAACAAGAAGAGATTATATATATGGAATAATTGTTGTCCAGCTCAATAACTGTGACATAAAAAAAAATTTATTTGGTTGCTTAACATACTAAGAAAATTTTTCCTACTTCCAGCTTCTAACTGCTCCAGTATGGAGCAGTAAAAAGTAGAAAAGCAGGCCCTAACGTATCGTTGCTTCCAATGTGATTTAGATACTCTTTTACGCCTGCAAATGGAAGAAATTTGGATTTCTTCCACTTGCTGGTTTAAAGAAGGATGTACCGCAACGCCTCGTTCCCTACGTCAGAGAGATTAATTAGTACCCGAGTCGAGAAATTGTCCTTGTTTGGATCTAATGTCAATCTGATGTCACCCTGATGTCATAAATTTGATCGGATCTCATCCTGCTGCAGTAAATATCTCACCCTGGTACAGAAAATGTGAAGGATCGTCGCCTGGATCTCAACCTGGCTGATTTTAGTAAAGAAAATATTCTTTCCTGATTTCACCCTGATCATGCTAAAGCAAATGAAATTATCCGGATCTCATCCTGCTCTGTATATAAATACTGAAAATATAATATATATGTCATGTATATATGACGAATGTAAATAAGGATAGACATACTTAGAAAATTTTTACCAAAATTCGAATAAATACAGGACTTAGAAAATATTCGAATAAATGCAGGACTTAGAAAATATTCGAATAAATGCAGGACAGAAAAATTTTTCTCAGTATATATTTCTTTGGATTATTTTCTAACTTTTGAAAAAATTCGGAACTCGGAAATATTTTGTTAGTTGTGAGTTTGTAAATAAATTATTTTTTAATAACATTCTTTATTATAAATATATTAAAGTTATTAAAATCATGCAAGGATTTATTCAATAGATAAAGTGTGTTTTGAATAATTAAACAAAAATTCATTCATTCGAAAATCATCCAGGTGCGATGATATTCCTCATCATGATCCAAATATGCACGCAGTAACAATCAGTGCACAGAAGAATATCATCGATGATGTTGAATATGATGAAACAGACAAACAAACAAATGATGAAACAACCGAGGAGAATCATACCAAGGTCATCAATTTAGATGAAAGTGAGACACTGCCAAAAAATTTATTCTGGATACCCGATGGTAAATGATTTACATTTTTTATGTTTATATTTTTATTTGATGAATTTATGATAAATTCATCTATCAAAATTTTATTTCAATATTGAGTAATTCAATTTATATTTTCTTTCTATAGTAACAGAATCTCAAATAGCATGGCAAAAGAGAATTTTGGATTCAATGATAGTATCCTATCAACAGCAAAAGAAGAAAGGTTTCCAGCTGGAAATCAGTGAAATAGACAAAGAACTATGCACTGATCGAGCGGGCAAGGTCAATTATATTGATAAATATTAATGT
The DNA here is from genome assembly GCA_030347275.1 of Microctonus aethiopoides. Taxonomy (NCBI): domain Eukaryota; kingdom Metazoa; phylum Arthropoda; class Insecta; order Hymenoptera; family Braconidae; genus Microctonus; species Microctonus aethiopoides. The sequence continues at coordinate 988,758 of JAQQBS010000003.1, read as the reverse complement.
TATGTTATGTAAACCATGTACATTGATCTACAATTAAACAAATAATTTCATTATAGGTCAAAATTGTCCCGAATTGGGAATGTTATTTAAGAAAAGGCAGGTTCTTGCAGATACTGAGTCGGCACGATGCTGCTAATTGGACAAAGATCGTACTTGAAATTTTGATTGAAGTATACGGGAATACCAATTTAAAATATATGTATGCCAAAGGCACACGTAACACGATCGGCATGAATCAAAATTTGCGTTATGCAATCATGGGTAAGTCAATTTATGGCCATTCATTAATTTTTTATACATATTAACATATAAGTATTTATTTTTTATTAATATTTTCTTTATTATATCAATTTACAGATCTTTTGTTCAGTCTCAAGGTTGAAATTACGGAAGAACAATTGACCAAAACTATCAATAAATTCTGCTCAAACAGAAAACATCCTAAAAGATCTGCAGATAGATCCACCACAAATGACAGAGAGATGCCGCTCGCGAAAAAAAATGCCCCGTCACGGAACAATATTTTGGATTGTGATGGCCCACCACCCTCACAATTGATGGAACTTGGTGGCCACTCGAATCAAAATTATTTTTTTAATGATAATTATTCAATTTCAGAGGCCATTTGTTTATCAACTAATATAAAATAAGATAAAAAAAACACAATTTTTAAGATAATATTGTTTTTGTAACGAGTGTTTATATGTATATGTATGTGTGAATGTGTGTGATTGTAATTATATTATATTTTAATATAATTTCTTTTTTTTTTTTCAATAAATTTTTTTTAAAAATAATAATTTTTTTATTAAAATAAGATAAAATAAACACATAATTTTTAAGAAAATATTGTTTTTGTAACGAATGTGTGTGATTGTAATTATATTATATATTTTAATATAATTTCATCTTTTTTTCCAATAAATTTTTTTTAAAAATAATTTTATTTTAATATAATCAAAAAATACCTTTTTAAAGTAAATAAATTGAAACAAATAAACAAAGATTTCATAACTATTAAAATTGAATAATATTTGTTAAGAATTATATCCCATTAATTTATATTTTTAATTACATAAATATTAATAGTAGCTGCTACAAAGCATCAAAATGCCAGGGTGAGATACAATTTTGAATCAGGGTGAGATCAGGTCTGTAGGCGAGAACCTCGAACTGATTTTGTCCTGCCTCGTGCGTACTCAGGCTGACATCAAGTCGAGAAATCCTATTTTAACTATATGCTCACCAGGATGAAATCCAGACTTAAACTTTATTGCTACAGGTCGACATCAGCACAATTTCTCGACTCGGGTAATGATCATCATAAATATAACTTGTTTAATTCATAATATTATAGAATGTTTATAAATATATATATTTATATTTATTTTAAAAAATATATTTATTTTAAAAAATATATTTATTTTAAAAAATATATTTATTTTAAAAAATAAATACATTAAAAAAGATAATTTAGTTTCATTGTTATCGATTCACGTCGAATGGATTGTTTTCAAAATTTTCATCTAAAAACAATATCATTAAATAAAAATATTCGGTATACATATAGATGCTGTGACGTTAGTGCGCTGGCGAGCTCGAATTACAAAAAAAAATTCCAATGTTTCGGTGAAAATTTCGGTGATAATATAGGTGTATAAATATGAGCATATTATAAAATCATGTATGAGTAATAATAATTAAAACAAAAAAAGTGCATATGATTAATGTATAAATTGGATATAATTACCCGAGTCGAAATTTTGTTCCTACTTTAGACCTGCATATAGCTCGTTTTGTAAAAATTGAAGGTATGAGTAAGGACTTGAGCCATTTGATTTTTGTCCTTTTTAAAACCTTAAAAGTGGCAAATATTTTCCATTTCTTCCACTTTAAGGACGTTCCCAAAAAAAAATTTTTCTTACGATCATTTTCAAAATTTTTTTCTATATTCTCAACAGTATTCTGAACGCACATGAAAAATTTCCACCTATTTTGCGGTACTAAAATTAAAAATATCAGCATTTAAAATTTCCATTTGAATGCATAAAAATGTATGCATTTCATATACTAATTTATATAGGTTTCAGTGTGTAACAATTTTAATTTTCGTACAATTTTTTTAAAATTTCGAGAATTAGCAGATAATATTCATACAAATATTTTCTATACAAAATCAGTGCAACAAGCGGCATTTATTTTGTCGTAAAAAATGTTTAAAGTGAATGACTTATTGTCAACCTCACACTCTCTCGCATAACCTGCTGATCAGTAGTGTGCGACTTGGCAACGCTGCAACAGCGCGGGACGTTTAAGATGGTCAACTTACACAATAGAACCTACGTGTTCTCATCTACTTTTGACCAATTTCTTTCAACAATATTTAAAATAATAATTAATATTAACTCGATTATTATTAATATTGCAATTACAAATATTATTTATTATAATTCCGTTCGTTATTATTTAAATGAAAATTTTTTTAGTTGAAAAAACATGAGTTCTACTTGTTCATAAGTTCACAGACTTAAAAAATATAATAAATAAAAAAATTCACTTTTTAAATTGATAATAAATTAAATATTTATTGATATACAATAATAAAAACGAACAAACAATTATATAAAATGACAAAGAATGTATAACTTCCGTAATGCTGTCTTACCTTTCTAGAATAATATTAATTAACTCATATATATATGAGTAAGATATATCTTCAATGTTTAACATATTTATTGGTATGCTACTTAAATTATTTGGAAGTTGTTGTTTTCGAAAATTTTATCACTTTTTAGTAATTATAGCTTTTCTTTTTGTAATTCTAACACTCTTATTGTCTACTTTCTCGGTAAATAATTTTATAATAGCTCCTTCACCTTCTTTCTTATAAAGTTCAAATGAATTTTCAAACGTAATATCATTTATAGCCAATTTTTTGCACATGTTTATTGATATTATAGTATGTAATTCACTTACAAATTAAAGATTCGATTCGATTTTATTCGACGCAGACAATCTTTCTAAATAGTGATTGCAGCTTTTATAAAATTCGGCTAACTTACTTTCTATGAGTAGTTTTTTGGTCAAAGTTTGTAATATTATCACATCATCAGCAGCATTACGAGATGATTGTTGATTATCACTAGATTGTAAAAAATCTTTGGCTAAAGTTTTGAGTTTAAACTTACCAGGACCTTTTCTGTCCGGCATTTCTTTTCTAAATAATTGTAGCGAATCTGCAAAACCAGATATTTTTTTCAAAATCTCTGGAACATTAACATTTATGATAGCTCGCAGAAACCGAGGAACATCAAATCGAGTATTGTGCGCCACTAACATACATTTTTTTTCCGTTCGGATAAATTCCATAAAAATTGTTCAAATGACTTCAGTGCATCGCTAATACGTAGAGTCTCAACTTCTTTATTTTTATAAAATAATTGTCCACATTTATGAAAAAGCTGAGTCATTTTACTTGCTGCTGAAGAAATATTTTGTCTGGTATGTATGTAAACATGAAAAATTTGTTCACCACAAACAGCTCCAATTTGTAAAATGTGAGCATTGGCTGAAAGTCCAGAGGTTTCAAGATCAAAATGAACAATTTTTGTTGGAAATTCATTTGGATCATTTGTTTCATTTGTTTTTATGGCTAGAATATTCATGCCACAATTACTTTGGTATGTAACACCTTCAACTCCTTCAATCTTTTTTCGAAGGAGTTTTCTTTTTTTTTCCATTTCTTCCACTTCAAGGTATAAAAGAGGTATAACGAATTTTGGATATATACCTAATTTAGACCTCCAAAGTCCTGTTCAGTTGATGCTTCCGTTATACATGTATGTTATATATGTAAAAGTTGCATGAGAAAGGGTAGAGATAGGTTATATCGTATTTTTTATTTGTAATTTATTAAACAATATATCGTAGTAAGTATGTATCCAAAATGAAGGTATAACTCTGGAACCTCACTAAAGAAACATGAATTAATATACTTATTTAATCAATATATTAATTATATCCAATTTATATATTAATCATATGCACTTTATTTTTTTTAAATTATTATTGCTCATACATGATTTTATAATATGCTCACATTTATACACCTATTATCTCCGAAATTTTCACCGAAACATTGGAATTTTTTTTTTGCGATTCTAATTTTCAATATTTTTATTTAATGATGTTTCGCCATTTTCACTTATGAATATAATATTATATTTAACAAACCGCAATAAAACGCATAACCCGACAAAAAGATGAAACATATGTGTAACATTGACCGACCGGCGTTAGCAGCGTTTGACGCAGCCTATTGTCTTTTGTCATTACGTGGCTGTAGTACGCAATTGGTCGAATCTTGCCGATGACTTTATATATGAAACAAATGAGGAATAGATTTGGTAATTCGTAACTTGTACCTTCTTGTACCTACATGGATGAGATAGAGGTATAAAAAAGGACAAGTTAGGAAAACTAAGGAGTTATTGAGGTTCAAATGGATATGAAGGATATAAAAGGTATTAGGAAGTCACTATTTAGGAGTGACGAGGAACAATTGAGGTACAGTAAGGAGCAGAAAGGTCTAATGTAGGTACATAATTTCGACTCTGGATAATATATACCACAATACGAGTCGAAAAAGTCTCATTTTTTCCTGCTCGTTGAAAACGGCGGAGAATTTTCGCAGTTAAAAAAAACAATCTACGATCGATAAAATCAAACAAATTGAAACATATATTAATTTTACTCTATTAGGCGTTTTTTTTAACATCCTTAGCGTGTAAAAATTATTCGAATAATTTTTACTTCCGCGAGGGGTAAAAATTCCAATCACATATACCTAGTAATATTTGTCCCAATTGTCATTATATCCCAAGATTACTTGAATGCAGGGTAAATTTTGCGCCGCATATATTTTACCGTAATTTTTATCCAAAAATTTTCTCAGTGCATGAGTCAAAAATGTGAAGACTTGCAGTAAATCAATTACGAATAGAATCTATCTTCATGTGTACACTATCTCTCAGAATATAAAAATAATATGATAGAAAAATATTTTATGTACCAAAAGCAAAAAGTAATATTTTAACTTTTATTTGTAAAGACTAACATATATTTGAGGATTGAAATTTTTTTTTCGAAAAATGCAAAAACATATAGGGTAAAGCATACAGTTATTGGACAGCACATAGTTATTGGACAGTCTAGTTGTAAGCCTGAAAAACAAAACGCCCGATAGATATAAACAAATGACAATCCAACGTTTATAAGTTTTGTTTTTCAGGCTTACAACTTATAGACTGTCCAATATCTATGTGCTGTCCAATAACTGTATACTCTAATCTATTCAGTTATTTTTTGTGCTCTTTCGGTTACAATTGGTCCCATAAAAAATTAACCGATAGATTTTTCGTTATAGATTTTTTTTTATTTCCAACGGTTCGAAATTTTTTTTTTTTTTGTTTTTAAATGTAACACTACAGGCATTTTCATCGTTTTTCATGTAGATTTTTAACCATTTGGTCGTTTCTGAAAATATCAATTAGAAATATGTGAAACCTGAAAACCACTCTTGTAAGGTATCAACTTCGGCGGTCCTTTTTACTTTTCAAAAACGTTTTTCCGCACAAAAAAAAAATACGTATCTCATCATTTTCGATGCAGATTAGCATATAATAACCGCTACTAAATCGGCGGCGGTCGCCTCGGAAGGTTTTCTTGTGAGTGGGGATTCAACCTCCTCCTTTGAAAGGGAAGTGGGACACTTTCGAGAGGGGATACTATGAGCGGTTCGACTGTAAACACATTTGACAATGTTATTCGAGTTGGTAAACAAAAATCGTAATTAATCCTAGAATATCCCCAACAGCATGACAATGTATATTCTATAGCTATGTGTTTGAACTCGTTTCCGCTAACGTCAAACTCTATCCTCTCCCCGGTCGCTGACAGAGAATAAAGTGACCATTCTCTCTCACTCTGGCAGTCAATTGGTGGGGGGAAAAGAATCCGTTCCAAACCGCTGTTCATTTCATAATTCTTGGGGCTGACAACCCTGCTATGCAAATCGAAAGGAGATGCGACTGTACAATAAAACTTATTTTTGCTCACCATCATCCCCGAATAAACTACATATATGAATATATCTGAACTAATTTCAGAATATTTCCATAATATTGTCAGCAATTTATTCATTCATTCAAATTCGTTATTTAATAACTTCTAATTAGACCTCATAAAGGTCGATTCCTATAACGAATGGCACAGTGAAGAGCGTTTCTGTCGACATCCGTGCATCACACATTATGTGGTGCGAACACTTTCGGACCCTATAATTCATATCAGCTTAATAACGGTAGTTAAAAATCAGGCAACTCTGTTAATCTGCTGCAAAAGCCACGCGTACATGATACGAATCATTTGAAACGTAAATGGGGAGTCTCAGGCTTACGTGGTGCGATCCCATTCATTTTGACCCAGGTAAAACATAAAATATATCAAAATATTGACACGGATCGGGCATTTCGACCGTCTATATAATTGGGAATAGCTCATACATACATCCATATAAATTTATATCAAATCTCAGGCGATAAGTTTAAAGCAGCCAAGAACGTAAATATAATAAGTTGAATGCAATAAGAATGTATAAATACCCACATACACGAACGCAAGCGCACACACACTGAATTAAAAAAAAATGGATTCTTAATTACCTCTTCTGGAATTTAAATTACTAGTTATTATTCTTTTAGGAATTAAATTACCAATTATTATTTCTTAATTATTTTTTTACTTTTCATCACTTAGTGATAAGAAAGTATTGCTTTCGTCCGATTTGAAAACGCCAAAATAACGCATATACTCGCATTTTTCAATAATAATAATTGGAATAATGGATAAAAAAACCTAATATTAATGTTCAATGAATTGGCTCCTTGTATAATATAAAAAAAATTTCATATTTTTGAAGGTCACATACATGAAAAACGTGTTTTTCCGCTGCCGGATGGACGAATATTTTATTTATATAGTGGGAGTATCTTGAAAACTGCTGGACCAAATAAATCAAAAATTTATAGGGAGTTAATTATTATCGAGCTAACAATAAATTATTATGTTAAATTTTGTTTCGACTTTCCGTTCGCCGTAAAAAAACAATTATATCCGTTTTCGAAAAAAATACGTATATTTTATAGAATTTATGTGACGAAAAACATAGAAGCCACGTGATCTCAGGAGTGGCTGGACCAAAAGATCTCAAATTTTTGTATATAGCATTTGGATATCAGGGGGGTTATAAATGGTGACGTCATAATTCGATATGACTTTCGGTTTGACCGGAGATAGCAAATACGTGTTTTTTGTCGCGGTAACAAATGCAATAATAATAGAAGTCACGTGATTTCAGGAGTGGCTTGATAAAAAAGTCTGAAATTTTGGACATAGTATAAGAATGTTCGGGGGATCATAAGCTGCTATGGCTCATTTCAATCGGATGTTCATATCGTGAAAAAATGATGTTTATATATATATTGTGGAAAAATTACATATAAAAGTACGTACATTGCATTCGTCACCGATCTCAACAAACCTTTCTAGAGTTTTGTACTTCCGTGAATCCTTTATGAATGAAAATTCAAATAAAATATAAAAATAATTCTCACTGTTCATTACCAAATGAATGAATGAATTAATAAATAAATATATAAATAGATAAATAAATGAATAAATAAATAAATAAATAAATAAATAAATGGGTAAATTAATAAATAAATAAATAAATGGCGAGAATGTTATATCTTTGGCGCCGCCAAATGACAACGGATTCTTATAGAACTCGACGAAATGAGATGTTTTTGACGAATAAAAAATTTTGATATCTCGCTTAGTTTTCGAGATATCGAAGCTTCAAAATTTATTTTTTTCATTTTGATTTCTATGTTATGTTTGACATTTTTCGACGAAATAAGATTTTGTGAAGTCTTATTTTGTTGCGAAAAGTATAGATGTAAACAAATGATCTGTATGTATATCTCAAAACAAATTTTTCCGTCACAGTCGCACTAAGAAATTTAATTCAAACTATAAATATTGTTACGTCGTAGGTGTTGTTGGACGTCGGTTTTTAAACAGAAATATTATTTTATTTTGGTAGAGGATCGTTGCCTGCCACTACTATGCGTAGCTGAAGCGTAAGG
>JAQQBS010000003.1:951470-975294 GCA_030347275.1 Microctonus aethiopoides | reverse complement strand
TTTTTTTTTTGTGAAATAATTTATATTAATAATAATTCTCAAAAATAGTAATTCTCTTAATAACAATTTTATAAAATTTTTAGATTAAATTAATTTTTGATTCTTTAATTTGATTGAATATCAAATAATAATATTTGTTTACTTATCTGGTTAAGTAACGAATCCGATCTTGGCACCAATAACCGGATCAAATTCAAATTGAAAAATATTGTTTTCAAAAATTCTGACACAACGATTGTAGCGCTGCTTGACGCATCCAATGTAAATAAAGACAAAAACAAAAACAAAACAAAACAAAAACAAAAAAATAAAAAAAAACAAATGCAAAAGAAAACAAAAAAAAATAAAAAAAATAAAAAAAAATAATGAAACTATCGCATTAATTTGTGAATCTAAACCATTTTTGAATTCACATAAACACACACAAAAAATTTCATCAAAATCGGTCCAACCGTTTAGGAGGAGTTCAGTGACATACAAACGGACAGAAGGATTATATATATAAATATGCGTTTTCAATGAATGAAGCAAAAAATTAATTTCTCAATCAAACAATTCAATTCTACTTTGTTAATCGTTAGAGAAGCACATTCCGAACAGTATATGAAACAAAAAAGACACTATGACCTTGGACTGAGCATATATTCTCAAATGATTCCGAATGATGGTATGTATAGAAATATCATTCAATGAATTGTATACTTCAGGTTCGGCATCATACGATTCACAATTAATCGATTTCTTGCATCGAGATGAATTATTTATAGTAAATTCACTTGAAATAAAATATGATATTATTTTCATTCTTCATAAAAAATCATGATATGCAAATATCTGTAATTTTTCATTTGACTTATTGTATTATATCGGCGACGAAGATGGTCAGGTGGGCTCTCGTCCCAGAGAGCTACCCTGAACAGAAACTGACGCCGGAGGACATTGAGAGTCTGAAGGGACTTTTGAGGTCCCAGATCCTCTCCCTAAAAGAGGGGACCAGGGCTCCCAAGTTCGAAGGAGTTTGGGAAAGAGACGGGGCAGCAGTGGTCGGCTGCACCGATGAGGAGTCGGGGATATGGCTGAAGAGCCTATTCCCCTTCAACAAGATTGGCGGAAAACTCATCCGCGTGTTGTAACCTGAGGAGCTCCCCAAGCGCCATAGGGTTGTAATCCATGTGGATGAGGTTGTTTCGGCCCGGGAGGCGACTGCCCTTATGGACAGGCAGAACCCGGGTCTGAATTCCAAAGGGTGGGTTGTCGTCGGGGGAGCGAGAAGAAGGAGAGCACGTGCTCACACTTCGCGGCTCTCGTCGACGACAGGGTGATGCAGGCTCTAGAGGCCTGCAATTTCCGACCTCACTGTGGAGGCCAGAGGGCTACAGTTAAGCCCCTGGATAAACCCCGCAGGGAGGAGGAAGCGACGGCAACTGTCGTTGACAAGTGAGCCCTTCAACTTCATTATATAATATATATAATTGCATGAATATTGCAGCACTGTTTCATAATTATTATTCTTACTAACTCGACTAAAAATTATTTTTCGGCGCATTTTTTTTTCTATGAAATATGACAGTGTTTATCTATAACGCTTTCACATTCTTTCATTTGGAATGTTACGTACGAAACAACTTTGATTTTATCGAAAAAATCTTGCTGGAACTTAGTTTTAGATAATAAAATTCTCTACAAAAACCGTCTCCACACTTTTTTCGCCAAGATCCACCGTTCATGAGATATGACGTGTCGAAGAGTCGAAAAATCGGATTTTTACATTTTTCCAGCCAACATTGATTTTAACGAAAAAATCTTGCTGAAAACTCAGTTTTAGACAGTAAAATTCTCTACAAAAACCGCCTCTATACTTTTTTCACTGCGAGCCACTGTTCATGAGATATGAAGTGTCAGAGAGTCGAAAAATCAGATTTTCACATTTTTACAGCCAACATTGATTTTATCGAAAAATTCTTGCTGGAACTTAGTTTTAGATAATGAAATTCTCTACAAAAACCGTCTCCACATTTTTTTCGCTGCAAGCCACCGTTCGTATATAAATTACAATGTTTTATTATACGTACAATAGAAAAATACAGTAGAATAAACTTCCACACCACCTATGAGGTTTCATTAATGGCGCGTTAGGTTTTTTAAAGTGGACTTTCGCCGAGAGCCAGATTATACCACATTTCATAAGATCTACATTGTAATTTATAAATTCTATAAAAAACACTAACTGTATTTTTTTATGAATAACAATATAGAAAACAAATGTTAATGTATAATCCCAGATAGGAATGTATGATCATCGCGACCGCTCAAAGAATATGATAAATTCAATTCATGAATAATTTACAAGTTTGCTAGATGGAATGATTGTCAATTGGTTTACTTCAATAAACAAAAGCATTCCTACAAACTATGAAGAAATTGAATCTTTAATCATCGCGCGTACTTGTTTTCGTGTTATTATTGAACTGGGATATTATTTTATTACTGTTTCAATACTTGTTTAATATTATTATAGTGTAGTTTATTTATAAAATTTTATAAAAACAAATTTTTTCTTCATTTACTCTGGCTTACTTTATATTAGGGCCTGAAATCATATAACATTGGTAAATATTGAAATGAGAAAAAAAAAACGAAAACAAAACTTGAACTCGCATACTTGTGACAGAGTTGTAAGCATATTACCAACACATCATTGAAGCGATGATTCGGAATTTTCAAATGTAATATTTAAGCATCGCGCGTACTTGTTTTCGTATTATTATTGAGCTGGGACATTATTTTAATACTGTTTTAATACTTCTTTAATATTATTACAGTGTAGCTTATTTATGAAATTTTATAAAAAAAAATATTTTCTTCATTTACTCTAGCTTACTTCATATTAGGGCCTGAAATCATATTTTACGCTCAAAACTCATTACAAGGGAGCAATTCATCTATTCAAATAATCTTCGTCTGCATTCGAAGAGAGAGACAAGTATAGTATGTCTGTCTCTTTATTTCTGCCGAACAGCTGAGCTCACACACAAGAGGCGCACGCTTCTATGTGTTAGAGACAGATTTCTGTCGTTTTGGCACCCGTCTGACAACTCTGCCCAGAAGTCCGAACGGAGAGTGAGTCTTTTCCAAAAATTTGTAACAACGCGAGCCCAGCGTGCTGCATTGAGTGACCACGTGACTGAATTTCGCACGCTTCATTGGCCCTATGCTCTGTTGTTAACTAAGGTTTATAGGGAAATTTTGTGGTAATAGCAAGGTAAAACTTGGGTAGAACAATAAGTAAAAACACGTGCTAACTGCATCATACAAATGAACTGTATTAACTGAGTTATAAAACGGTTACATCAACAACCTATTTAAATTGGTATTATTAGTAATTGCCTACAGATGGCGGTCTTATATTTAATTTTTAAAATCTGTTTCCCAACACTCCCACTGAAAATTAAATATAACATCAAAAGTTAGCCAATATGTTATTTTCAAACAACATTAACCAAACCTAACTCTTCCAAAAATTTGTTATGTTTATTAGGACTTAAACTTTTTGTTAACATATCAGCTGGCATATTAGTCGTATCTAAATACTTTAATTCAATCAAATTTTTGTTCACAGCTTCTGTCACAAAATGATATCGAATATCGATATGTTTTGTTCTCTTATTTAACAATGGGTTTGTTGCCAATTTCTGAGCACCCATATTGTCATTATAAAGAACTATACATTCATCAATGCTTAAAATTTCATACAACAAATTTTTTAAGAAAATTGCTTCTCTAGTAGCCTCCGATATAGCTATATATTCGGCTTCTGTACTTGAGAGCGCTACTGTATTTTGCTTTCTGCTCTCCCATACAATAGGTCCATTAGAAAAACAAAAACAAAATCCAGTATAAGATTTTCTATCATTGAAGTTGCTTCCCCAACTTGCGTCTACATAACCTCTCATGTAATTGTCATCCTTCACAAATCTTATCCCATATTCCTTTGTACCCTTCAAGTATTTCAATATACGTTTCACATGCTTCCAATGCGTTTCTGAATAACAAGTGTTAAATTGACTAAGATAACTTACAGGATAAGAAATGTCTGGTCTTGTTAAGACTGACAGATACATAAGACCACCAATTAAATTTTGGTATGGTGCTTCAAAACAAGTATCACTTTCATTCTTTAAATTCAAATTAATTTCCATTGGGGTAGCAACCTCTTTAGACTCCTCCATATTGAACCTTTTTAATAATTTTTCAACATATGATTTCTATTTTTTGATCTAAAGTTATAGTACCATTTTTTCTGTCACGAGTTACTCTCATACCTAGACTATCTTTAATATCTCCTAAATCTTTAATCTTAAAGTTTTCATTTAATTTTGCTTTCAATTCATTCGATCCTGATGAATCATTAGAACAAATAAAGAAATCATCAACATATATAGAAACAATAGTTTTTAGATTATTATCCCCCATCTTCATGTACAGACATGGCTCATAGTTTGATTTTATAAAACCTAAATTAATCAAAAAATCATCAACCTTTTTATTCCAAGATCGAGCTGATTGTTTCAAGCCATATATGGCTTCGTTAAGCTTTAAAACTTTATTTTCTAAATGTAAACCTTCAGGAGCCACCATATAAACATTTTCTTGAAGCTCTCCGTTTAAGAAAGCTGTCGCAACATCGAGATGAAAAATATCTAAATCTAATTTTACTGACAAAGCAAATAAAAGTCTCAAGGTAGAATGTCTTATTAGTGGGGAAAAAGTTTTCTCATAATCAATTCCTAATCTTTGCGTGTAACCTTTGGCTGCCAATCTCGCTTGATATTTCACTTTACCCGAGCTATCACTTTTTCTCTTATACACCCACTTGCATTTCACTACACATCCATTTTCAGGAACGTCTGCAACTTCCCATGCTGCATTCTCCTCGAAAGATTGCAATTCTTCTTTCATAGTATTTCACCATAAGTCACTATCAGGTCTTGACATAGCATCTTCAACATTAACAGGATCACAGTTATTTTCCAAACATAAATAACTGACAAAGTCATCAAATTTCTTCGGTTTAGGTGTTCTACTTGATCTTCTGACTGTTCCTGGTAATTGTTCATTTACTGATACATTACATGAAAAATCATTATCACCATCATTGAGTTCCTCATCAGATGTAATTGGATTGTCTTCCTCATGACAACTTTTGTCCTGATATAATTTATCATTGACTCCCACTGAATCTAACAATGGTGGAGTTTCTTCATCAATAATAACTGGGACATCATTTTGTTTTTCATTTATGACTACATCTCTGCTTATTACAACATCTTTTATTTCTGGATCGTATAATCTATAGCCTTTAACATTTTCACTATAACCAACCAAGATGGTCCTCTTAGATTTGTTATCCCATTTATGCCTTTTTTCTTTTGGTATGAACATCATTACTTCACTACCAAAAATACGTAAGTGGTCGACTACAGGTTTTCTATTTGTCCAAATTTCTATCGGCGTTTTACTCAATCCTGTTACTATTGAGCGATTTCTAAGATAGACTGCGGTGTTGACTGCTTCAGCCCAAAAATTTTTTTTAAGTTTTTAGTCGAAAAGCAGACATCTTGCTTTTTCTATCAGAGATCTATTCAACCGTTCTGCACTGCCATTTTGCTGTGGAGAATAGGCGTTCGACTTTTGATGAATGATCCCATTTTTTGTTAAAAAATTTTCAAAATAGTTACTACAGAATTCGCCACCTCCATCCGTCATGAAGATCTTTATTTTGCACTCTTTCTGTTTTTCTACAAAACATTTAAATTTCTGAAAATTTTGGAAAGTTTCATCCTCAGTTTTTTGAAAATATACAAAAGACATTTTACTATAATCATCTTGAAGAATGAAAAAATACTTTGAACCACCTAATGAAGCTACTTCCATTGGGCCACAAAGATCCGCATGAATAATTTCTAAACATGTAGAAGCTCTACTACCTTTGTGATTGAACGGCAATCTTGCCTGCTTCCCCTCACAACAAGCTTCACATACAACATTATTCCTGAGTATATTTCCATTGCACTTTATCCCATCAACTATTCCATTTTTCATTAAATTCAGGTCTTTATAATTTGTGTCCAAATCTTCTGTGCCATGTTTCACCACTAACTGCTGCTGCAGCAAAAACTGTTGGTTTAAATATTGGTTCAAATTTCAACCGATATATATTATCTATCAATTCAGCTGTTGCAATTAAACCTCTCTTATTGTATATCTTACAACTATTTTCTTCAAATATAACTTCGTTTCCACTTTTAATTAATTGAGAAACCGATAAGAGATTAGACGTCAAACCAGGAACGTATAAAATATTATTTATTTTTACTTCAAATCTGTTATTATCAGCAAATGTAGCAATTTCAATATCGCCTGCACATTCTGCAGACATTGAATTATTATTAGCCACTGTTATATTTGGTGAATCTGGATTTCGAATATTTGTCATCCAATCCTTTCTTGCTGTCAAATGTGTGCTGCATCCCGAGTCAATATAAAAATCAGTTGCTTTGACATTTCCATTCAAATATGTTGCACTAAATACATTATTAGCTCCATTTGAATTATTAGCTTTAGAACATTTATTCATGTAATGACCTTTCTTTTTGCATCGGAAACAAGTTATATCTTTCTTGTCTTTGGTTACATGACTAGTGCTGCCATCACTCTGTTTTTTTTTTTGACTTATTGACATTCGTCGCGAAAGCATTCTGCTTACCACTGCCAGCTCCCTCTAGCTGTACATCCATCAACTTAGACTTAATCTCGTCCGTTGTAATTTCAATTCTTGAATGTTCTATTGCAAGAATCATAAGCATGTATCTATCTGGAAGTCCCGTCAAAAGTAAAGAACCTACCCACGCATCATCAATCTTGAAGCCGGTCCTATTTAACTTCTGGGCTATCTCGATGACTTGATTTACATACGACTCCATTGAACTGCAATTCTCCAGCCTCAGGGATATTAGCGTTCGAAGCAATCCTATTTTTCTGGTAAAACCAGAGTCTTCGAATAATTTTTTCAACAGATCCCATATTTCTTTTGCCGTATTAGCTTTTTTTACGTGCAAATACAATGCTGGATCCAGAGTTAATACCAATTTTGCCTTTGCTTTATTAATCAGCAATGTATCTTCCTCTGTTCCTAGGATGCACTTTGATAGTCCTTCTAGAACAAAGACATTTTCAACCGCGAATGCCCAATCTTGATAATTTTCTCGACCGGTTAAACGCGGAACACTTGTGAGATAGTTCACCGCCATTTTGGGTATCGAACGTGAAAAACAATCACTCACCGAAAAAACCAAAAAATGTCCTTTTTTAACCTCTATTACTAATTATATGCGTCCCTGGGCCCATAACCTGTTGTTAACTAAGGTTTACAGGGAAATTTTGTGATAATAGCAAGGTAAAACTTGGGTAGAACAATAAATAAAAACACGTGCTAACTGCATCATACAAATGAACTGTATTAACTGAGTTATAAAACGGGTACATCAACAACCTATTTAAATTGGTATTATTAGTAATTGCCTACAGATGGCGGTCCTATATTTAATTTTTCAAATCTATTTCCCAACATGCCCTAGCACGCCTAGCGTATTATTTTACGTACTATTTTATTACAATAATTTGATAAATTTTTAATTTAATTATTGACGCACTATTTATGATTTGAAGATGTTTACACCATCATTTTTACAGTCGTTACAATCACACGCATCCATCCAGACAACATTCATTTACAATACCATCTTTTAAAGATGGGAATTATCAAAACAATTTTTAGATTAATTATTTTTCACTCGTTGATCGTAGAGTGCTGTTCTGGATGGCATTCCCCACTCCTCCGCGTTGATGTTTGGGGCTTCGAGTCGTTGTCCACTTCTCCCACCTCCCAGCAGTGATCCTCAGACAATTTAATAGGCACGAGTCAGAGAAAGAATAATAATTACACATTTTTTCTGCCATTGGATTAATAGACGCCTTTCTTTTGGCACAATGTTTGCAATGCCATCGTTTCAATGGTCGAGGACCGCGTCACAATAACCACGACGTCAATAGGTATATAGCGCGTTTTGGCCAGAAATGATCAACTTCTCGGCCTAGATTCACAATTAATTATTGTGTGCCATGGTGCACACATAATTTTTTAGGCGAGTGTCTGGAAATATGATGTTTCAGGGATCAATAGTCCCTGAAATGACAGAGACAAATTTTGTAAGTAAGCTGTGTAGCAATGCATAAATTGTGTAGTGACTTATAAGCTGTATAGCAACGCAACTTTTTCTTTTGTTTTATGGATAAATAAAAGAACAGTATGAGAGTTTTCTAAAATGATGCAACATACATAATGTTAAAAATTGGAAAGAAGAAGTATTTCTCTAGCATTTTTTCTAGAAAAATCCAATAAATTTGAAACTACTTTAGCAGTGTAAAAAATGTTATTTTTCCATTTCCTTGCATTTCTTGGACGTATAATAAATTTTGCTTGTAGATTTTGGTAGAAAAAGGAGTTTATATTATTTATTTGCAAATTAGATGGAGTTTCAATTATTGTATCCCATGGCGAACGAAATGGGGAATTTGTTGTTGAAGGTTGTCCCTGGAATTCAGAATATGATCGAATATTCACGTCGAATTCGACAACTTCTATTTTAAACAATTCATTTGATGAATGTGGTTTAAAAAGAGTTCCTGTAGTACGATGGAATATAACAGTATTGCCTCGTTAATCAATACTCGACAATGAAGCAGTAACGATCCTCATGGAATGTCAGTACCCAGAACATAACTCAACAGTGTCACATAATGTTTCACAAAGCAAAATATCATACAAACATGATCATTTCACTAATAGAACTGACCCATCCAAACTTAAATACAGCCTAAACATTACTACCACTAACAACAAAATGAGTGCAGTGATCGAGATTACTTCGAAAGTTGGTGGAGCTCGGGCAAAAAAAAAAAAAAAAAACTGCTTTCTTACAAATGGTTCTCAAAAAAAGTATAATCTGATAAATCCGATCGACTGTCGTCTATTTCCAGGATGGAATCGGAATATGAATTCTTCGAAGCTAACAGCCACAAGTGCAACTTTTAGTTTGAAGAACGGCCCAACATATCTTTATTGCAACGTCGTTTCTTGTTTCGATTCCAAATGTGTAGTGAGTGTTAAAAGTACCAATTACGTATGATAGACCCTATATAATATTACTTGCGGTATTGCGATTATCGATTCTAATTGATAAAATTATAAATAAAAATATGATTATTTTGAGCAATGTGTCCCAATGAAAAATTATCTCATCGTAAGTGCAAGAAAAATTCACACTGAGTGGAAAATTTCGATCATCAATCACTTGTGACCCATTTAGGTAAAATACTATTTCATCGTATAGTTTTATATCATGAACATGTTTATTGATGTATTTATGGCAAGCAAAAAAAGTATGGCAATGCTTACATATGTGTTTATTAATTTTCGTGTTAGTATACAAATGGCAAATTTTTTTGGTTAATTTTTATTTCCTCGTCATTCTTATACTTAGTTAGTTTAGTAGTATAATAATTTAATGAACAACTATGGATTTTAATCTTACTTTATTATTTATGATGCTATATCCTTTATGGGTTTTCTTTGTTGAATATGTATGAGAAACAAAGAAAACCTGTTTTGCATTACTAAAATAAATTAAGTAAACGCAACTTTGTATATTGTTCCTGTCATATTGAAATATTCATTTTATCATTCAGACATGAATTTCAAAGATGTTTACATTGATTTTTTATTTTTTATATCGATTTTGTTAGTGAATCGTCTTATTTTAGAAAATATTTATAATATTCTCTAGATTTGTATATGAGTGCACATAATGAGTTTGTGTTGGATTTGATTTATTTCGTATCCTTTTTCTCAATCTTGTCGTATTTTTTTTAGTTGTTTTATGTCATGTTTTCTTTCATCGGTTGTTTTAACTTTGTCATGATTTTCCGAATGATCCTTATTCGTTTTCAAATTGATTCAACTCATAATAATAATATTTATGCTGCATATCGCGCATATCACTTAAGGTACATATATAAATACGTGATACAATACATACAAAGATGTCACCCAGCATAGTGACATGAAATCATTTGTGGAAAGGATAAGTGTTGAAGCGATGATATGCATACCTGGGCTTTCCTTCTACATTAGTTGTAACGTACTATACACTAAAGGAAAAAGTTAAAGGTCTGAAAAATTTCGTATTGAGTTTCCAAAAAAGCATTTTGAAGCTTTGAGTCTCTAGTTTTCAGACTTTGTGGAGAAAAAATTTTAGGGGTTACGGTTATTACGTGATCCTAAGAAATAGCGCGAAAAAAAAATTTGCAAATTTTGTGTCTTTTTTTTTTAAGTTCACGAACTTAGGAAATTTTTTTTCAGCTAAACCATCGACTGGGTTAGATAACTTGTTTATTCAGCTTCAATTTCACTTTTTTAAAACCTCGATACGACCATTTTTCACTAAAATATGAGACTTTTAACGAAAAAAGGTCCTTTTGTCTTCAATCATCGATATCTCAGCGACAAATTATCCTACAGAGAATTAAAAGGCAGTTTCGTAAACTAGGACAAATTTCCTATAAGATGCTACCACAATTTTGAGGAAAAAATTTTTTTTTTTCATCCCTAACATAAATTTGAAAAAAGTGTAATTTATGGTTTTTTAGAAAATTGGCGAATGAATGAGAAATATCCATGAAATGACTAATGTTAAGCGTAACTTCTTGAGCTCGATATGCCCAGAAAACTCCTGTGATTTTTCATTTTGATTGTGCTAACCGTTTCTCTGTTCCAAACAATTAAACTTGAAAAAATTAAAGGGTCACGATTTTTGCTCTTAAACACTTCATAATCATGATAAAAATGGAAAACATTTTTTGGAAATTTTCTCACATTTTTCTAAAAATCGATGTTTTGCAAGACGACAAAACAACAATCGACGTAAAAAAAAAATATCGAAAAAAATTCAAAATAATTTTCATATTTTTTTTTTCTGGAAAACCTTCGGAGCATTCAAGAGCATAATGTCCAGTTGTTTTCAGCACGATTCGCAAATGTGTAAGAATGAGCGTGAATGCGACCATATAACCTTCACGTGGTACGCTTTGACTTACGCATAATGCCGGCGGTTTGAATCTGAACCATGATGAAAAAAATGGACATTGTGCTCTTGAATGCCCCGAAGGTTTTCCAGAAAAGAAAGAAAAATATGAAAATATTTAGCTAAAAAAAATTTTTCTAAGTTCGTGGACTCAAAAAAAAAAAGATACAAAATTTGCAAATTTTTTTTTCGCGCTATTTCTTAGGATCATGTAATAACCGTCACTCCTAAAATTTTTTCGCCACAAGGTCTGAAAACTAGAGACTCAAAGCCTCAAAATATTTTTTTGGAAACTCGACACGACAATTTTTCACTGAAATACAGCACGTCAAAAAACACGGAAAAATTTCGGAAATTTTTTTGACCCTTCAATTTTTTCCTTTAGTGTACTACTTTAAGTAGCAATGGAGTATGACGCTAAGGGCTTTACAGTTATTTTTGAAAGAGCATTAGTATTTTTAGCATTTGGAAAAAAAAACAATTTGCTGTTGGATTTTCTCATACCATAAACTGTATTATTTACAATAAGAAAAGGCATATACTACTATTAATCCGGATGTGTTCTTCTTCTCTATTTTTCTCAACTTCCTTTCTGTCTGACTTGTTTGACACTTCACCCTTGGTATGATATAAAAAAATTTGATGTCGCTATTGTCGTTTTTACTATGTAATGAGGAGAAGAGTCATATTTTCCTTGTTTCAAGTTATTAATGATATTGTTTATTCACTGCAAGCAAGAGATCTAGTTGCCATTTGTTGATCGTTGCATCGGTGGAATTACCGCATCTCGTTCAGTTCCATAAATTTTTCCGGCTTTTCTGGCCATGTTGCCTAGCATTTCCATTGAACACTTATGAGCGGATCTCAAAGAAAGTGCCCACTCTTTCAAACTTATTTCGTCCTGATAATTAAAATACAATCAAATCAATATTGTTTATGATAAATTTCATTAACACACTGAGAGAAAAAATTTTTGATACTAATAAATTTAACTTTGAAGCCAAAAATACGCTTCTGATTCGAAAACGCGCATTCCTGTGCCAAGAATGAATCAGAAAATTTATAAATTGTAAATTTTCAAGAAATTGAGCTTTTAAATCAATGACTTATTTTCTCTCGGTCAGAATTTTTTTCTCTCAATGCATGATTACTTTTTACTTGATGAGGTGAACTCACTGGGTTTGTTAATACTATTTTAGCATCTCGTGTACGGACAATGATGCACTGCTCCCCTTTCACATGTTGAAGATCGGCACTGACTTCCTCCACCTATTGTACAAAATAAATAACGTATCATAAAGATAAGATAAAATAAATGTCATCAAAAATTTTTAGAAATACCCGAGTCGAAATTTAAGTCCTACTTCCAGCTTCTAACTCCTTCAGTATGGAGCATTTAAAAGTGGGAAAGCAGGCCCTAACGTATCGTTGCTTCAAATGTGATTTAGATACTCCTTTACGCTTGCAAGTATAGGAAATATGGATTTCTTTCACTTGCAGGTCTAAAGAAGGATGTGACGCAACGCCTCATTCCCTACTTTTCAATCCTTCGTAATTTTTTTTTTATTATTGTTATTGAGCATCATAAATGATGATATTACACGAAGAGAATTTTAGGTTAGAAATCCGTATAATATATATCTAAGTTGAATATTCGGAAACTACGCAAATTAACAAAAAAGTAAGGTTGTAAGATATCAAGAAATTCAAAGCTTTGAATAAGATTTTTTTTTTAATTTATTCACATCAAAACCACCTTTACACTACATATATATCAACTCTCATCACTTACGCATCGCGTACATGTCAAAGAGTACATCATTAAGCATTTTTACTGACAATAGAGAATGTGTAAAAATCACTGATTAAAATATACTGCACACCATAAAACTCAAGTCCAGCTTCACTTTATATCTTAATAACATAGTTTTTATGAATATTGTATTATCATATGAACATATTACACTACGCACAAAAATTAAGGGAGCAAAAACATTCCAAATTTTTCGGTCATTTTTGAGGGGCTGTATTTCAGTGGAAAATGGTCGGATCGACAATCCAAAAAAAAGATTTTCAAGCTTGAAGACTCTAGTTTTCAGATCTTTCAAAGAAAAATTTTTAGGAGCAGCATTTTTCATGTAATCCTTGGAGAAAGGAGAAAAAAAAACAAATGAGGTGTCTGTGGGACACCCGTTAGGAACGAAGTTCACTATATATTGTGTATGAAATAAGAGGCACAATTAAATGAATTAACAGCGTTGGAGAGTAATTAAATGAAACAATGAAAATTAACTTATTATTTATTACAAATAATTGTACAAAAAAATAATCAAGACACGTGGTAGAGTCTCGACGCCAAGTATAAAAGCGAAAGTATACACCTATACATACGCGCACGCCGTTTAGCTTGTATAGCAGAGTGCCGTGCACTGCTGCTGTCTGTCCCCTCTCGTAGTGCTGAGAGAGGGAGAGGCATAGTATAGCCGTTATGCTACTGCTGCCTGTCACCTCTCCGAGTGCTGACAGATAGATAGATAGATAGATAGATAAAATGTTTATTTATGCCCTAGCATATGCTTTGGGGCAATTTTAAATAGTAATACAATGACGATAATAATAGATATAACTTTGATTGATTTATGAAGAAATTTCGTAAACAAACTGCAGTAAAAACTGTGCAGTAAGAGAAACTTGATTATTATTATTGATTATTAATATTTATTTGTAGTCGAGTTTGGGATCCACTGTAAGTTTAATGATAGTTCATGCCTTTAACACTCAAGTGCAGCAAAAAATTAACCTGCAGTGAGTTTTTTTCATAACATGTGCACGTATGAGATCGATGTGTGCTTGTAACGAATTTACATTTATTTGACAGACAATTATGTGAGAAGATGGAATTTTTATATTGGAAGACGATTGTACATGACTAGAAGACTGCACCAGGCCTAGTCAACCATCAGAATTTATCAGTTTAAGATATTCAGAAAGAGAGAGAGAGAGAGAGAGAGAGAGGCATAGTATAGCCGTTATGCTACTGCAGCCCGACTCTCTCCGAGTAGAAGGCATAGAGAGAGCGTGTGCATGCATAAGCACGTTTAAGGCCGAGGTCGGTCGGTCGTGACGATTTTCATCTTACACTTTTTTTCGGCTAGGCCCCATGCCGCCAAGCGTCTAGCGTGAACCGTGCGATAAGGAACTTCGTTCCAAAATTTGCAAATTTTTCACATTTTTTTCTTCCGTCCATGGGCATGGGAAAAATTCTTCGAGCTATGCTGACACATGGGTCGGATAGCCTGTTTATTCAGCTTTGATTTCGTTTTTTGAAGATCACGGTACGATCTTTTGTTTCCAAGATATTGAGTTTTGAATGCAAAAGGACCCTTTTTCATTCAATTACCGATATTGACGCAACTACTGGTCGTACAGCAAATCAAAGGGCAGTTCTGAAATCTGGAGAAAATTTCCTACAAGACGCTGTCATATTGTTTTGGAAAAAAAATTTTTTTTCATCCTAAACGTTCAGTTGAAAAAAGTACAAAAACGTGACTTTTTCCTTTGGCTTGGTAAATCGACTGTATCTTTGCTAATAATGGGGGGAATGCTAAGGTTCAAAGAAAATTCTTCATCCCAATGTATCCCTAATAACTCTGCAAAGCTTCAGATCGATCGATGGGACGGTTTTTCTGGACCGATTGATCAAAATTTGGAAAAAATTCAAGGAACAATTTTTCGTACTTATCTCAACGTAATCTTATTAAAAATGGATAAATTCATTTTTTCTCTACTGTTTAGACTACGCCATATCTGTTACAGGTTGATTATGACTGTGGGGGTTAAATTTGAAAAATTTCGAAAATTTTCAGAAAAAAAGTTATTTTCTCGAATTTAAAAAATTTTTTTTTTTTTTAGCCAATTGAAAAAAAAAATTACTTTTTTTCTGAAAATTTTTCAAATTTAACCTCCACAGTCAAAATCAACCTGTAACAGATATGGCGTAGTCTAAACAGTAGAGAAAAAATTAATTTATTCATTTTTAATAAGATTACGTTGAGATAAGTACGAAAAATTGTTCCTTGAATTTTTTCCAAATTTTGATCAATCGGTCCAGAAAAACCGTTCAATCGATCGATCTAAAAATTTACAGAGTCATTAGGGATACATTGGGCTGGAAAATTTTCTTTGAACCTTAGCATTTCCCCTAGTATTAGCAAAGATACAGTCAATTTACCAAAACAAAGGAAAAAGTCACTTTTTTGTACTCTTTTTAACCGAACGTTTAGGATGAAAAAAAATTTTTTTTCCAAAACAACATGACAGCGTCTTGTAGAAAATTTTCTCCAGATTTCAGAACTGCCCTTTGATTTACTGTACGACCAGTAGTTGCGTCAATATCGGTAATTGAATGAAAAAGGGTCCTTTTGCATTTAAAACTCAATATCTAGGAAACAAAGGTCGTACCGTGATCTTCAAAAAACGAAGTTAAAGCTGAATAAACAGGCTATCCGACCCATGTGTTGGCGTAGCTCGAAGAATTTTTTCCATGCCCATGGACGGAAGAAAAAAATGTGAAAAATTTGCAAATTTTTTTTTCTCCTTTCTCCAAGGATTACATGAAAAATGCTGCTCTTAAAAATTTTTCTTTGTAAGATATGAAAACTAGAGTGTTCAAGCTTGAAAATCTTTTTTTTTGGATTGTCGATCCGACCATTTTTCACTGAAATACAGCCCCTCAAAAATGACCGAAAAATTTGGAATTTTTTTTTGCTCCCTTAATTTTTGTGCGTAGTGTATGTGTATTTAATAATATCTTTGTAGTTTCATCAGCTACGAAATTATTTCATTAACAATTGTATTCGGTTAGTATCTGTGCGTGCATATATGCTTTATAGAAATATTTTGAAGAAAAAAAATATATTACGTAGTTTTTTTCCTTGCATCCCTTTTCAGGGCTTTGCAACAGAGGTTTGCAAAGCCTATTTCTCACTCTCTCAACCATCCTCTCTTTTCCAGTCGGTAAGTGTACTTACATGTGCTAATAAACGCTCTTCATTTTTTCGTGTGTACTGCTGTATTTTGCCTTCGGGCGTTTATTGCTTACAGATTCTAAGCTGGCATTTTTCAAGCTTTTTTCACTGAGTGTTTTAGTTGTTATTTGGGTTTTGCCAAATCATATATTCAGTGAGATAGTTTGATTGCATATTTTCATAACCTACAAATTGATGGACGAAATTTGATACAACTGCAAGTTGTACGCATTTTTCGTGCGCATGTGCAAACAGTCCCTAGTGCGTGACTGTCGGCAGTGCAGAGTGTGCTTGAGGCGATTTCATCCAAGTTGCAGTAGAGTACATCTTAGGAGCAGCACTGCTGATTTTTGCTGTAATAATTATTTCATTGCCTTAAACCCCAGTGAGATGAGTAAATCAACTGCATCGTCCGCCTCAACCTCACCTTTGATTGGAGCTGTATCATCACCAACACCTTTAGAGTCTTCTATGGAAACCTCTTTAAAAACATTTATTGCTCAGCAAACGAAATTTAATGAGCATCTTTCACAGCTTTTTGAACAACAAGCATTATCTATGAAAGATCATGCAAATAAGCTCACTGAGCAGTGTAAAACTCAACGAACAGACTTGTAAGCTCAATGAAATAAAAGTCTTTACTAAAACTGTAGCTGAAAACCAAATGAAAATTAATAAACTGGAGCAGGAAAATGAAATTATCACCAAGAAAATGTCAGATCTAGTTGACCATAATGTGCAGCTCTCTACTGAGATTCTTAGTGTGAAAAACATGCTATCACAATCTTTATTGAGTCCATCATCAGAAATTATCATTTCTGGCATACCTATGCAATTTTTGGATAACCTTCAAGCCTTTGTTGAAAAAATTTTAAATGCTCTCAATTAGTCACTGACATACTTGATATTCGAAAAGTGTCTAAGAGAGCAGGATCTACAAGTCCTAATTGATCATCAATAGCTTCGCTCATTATCAAATTCAAATCAGAGCATATAGCAAGACATGTTATAAATAGCAAGAGGCGTATAGGTAAGCTTATGCTTAACCAACTCGTTGAGACGAGCATAACAGCTGTTATACGTAAATGAGTTTCAAAGTTTCACTATGTACGATTTGTACACGAAAACCAAAGATTGTGTCAAAAATCACAAATGAAACTATGTGTGGATTGCGGACGAAAAAATATTTGTTCGCAGAGATGATGCTTCTGTTAAGATTAATGTGCAATCATTAAGTGATCTTGAATCAATTCAGTCCAATTGACAATTACTACCACAACTGTTGATTGATAGAGATGCTTCGGTCAACAATTTATCTGCACATCGCATCAATATTTGCCAATTTAATGCCAACTTCCTCGTGGGTCACATTAACATTATAAGAGATCATGTATACAAAAATATTTATCATATTATTTCTGTTGCAGAAACGTGGCTTAAACCTTCGATTCCAAATAGTCTAGTCAATATTGATGGTTTTTATCTACTGCGCAATGATAGAACGTTATGCATGGGTGGAGGAGTTGCGTGCTACTTTCATGAGTCGTTAATTACTAATATCTTAAGCTTATCGTACAATACCATAATCAATGAGCCTGAATTTATAATTATAAAAGTTTCAACTGCTTTGCAAGATAATTTGCTATTTTCGTCTATTTATAGGAGGCCTAAAGGGTTACTTTTCAATACATTCATATCGGAGTTCAGTAAATGCTATCCACACTTTCAAAATGTGATATTGGCAGGTGATATGAACTGTGACTTGATGACTCGTAATTTTGAAGCTGACTATTTTCGAGATATTGCCAGCTCGTTGTCTCTTGGAATTATTACTTCTAAGCCCACTCATCACACTGCTTCATCAAATACTTTACTTGATCTAATATTGGTTGATGATCCAAACAAAGTAATCAATTACACTAAGTCTGATGAACCATTTATAGAAGGACATGATCTCCTACAATTAACGTATAAGGTCAAAATGACAATAACATCGCACAGGAATATTGAATGGAGAAACTATCGTGATCTTGAAATCATTACTTTCAATCATACAGTACGGATGGACTAGAGATCAATTCATGAACTATTGTCATCTGACACAGTGCTAACTCATGACGTTAATTCAATGGTATTGAATATTGGCAAATTTATCCTTGGTTCTCTGGAACAACTAGCGCCACTACAAACGTCCATGATAATGAAACGCAGAGTACCTTGGCTCACTGAATGCTTAAAATGTAAAATAAAATAACGAAATCGTTTGTATAAACATTACAAACACTCATCATTTTTATTGGACTATCCAATATTTGAAGCGTTTAGGAATAAACTATCAGTGGAGCTTAAGCATGCTAAACAACAGTATTATTATAACAAATTAAGATCTATCACCAAACCGGTTGTGTTGTGGCGTGAACTGTCGTCGCTTGGATTGGTTAAGCATACTAAGTCATCACCGTTGAATTTTTTTACGCCCGATCAACTAGCTGAATATTATTCTTTATTATATACTAATGCTCAACCTCTCACCAAATAAAATCTTGATTGTGCTATATTGTTGATTCCTGATGACGGCCCAAAATTCGACTTCCTAGAAATTGATGTCTTAAACGTGCGCCAAATTATTATGTCTACTGTCTCAAATTCACATTCAGTTGGTCCTGATGGTTTATCACCATACATGATCAAATTACTTGCACCAACGCTGTCTCCAATTCTTGTGCTTTTGTTCAATTATTCTCTTCAAAACTCTCTATTCCGTTTTTTGATTGCAGATACTAAGCTGGTACTTTTTAAGCTTGTTCTACTGAATATTAAATTATCATAATTTGTTGCATCAAGGCATTTATTCAGTGAGATAAGCTTTTTGTAATTCTGCTATAACCTGCAAATTGGTTGATGTGTGTAGCTGCGATTGCGCATGTGCATGCGCATATAAATTATCGTTCTATATCGTCTGTGCGCTTAATTCAAATTGGCTATTTGTCTTCTATATTAGTAAAGATATAAAACAAACTGTATGTCAACATTGTGCTACAAATGCAAACAGTCGCTGGTGCGTGAATGCCGGCAATGCAGTGTGTGTTTGCGGCGGTTTCATCCCAGCTGTAGTAGAGTGTATCTTATGAGCCGTACTGTTAATTTATGCTGTAATAACAACCTCTCTACTTCTAAACTTGATGAAATGTCGAAATCTGCGACATCGTCAACTTCAATAACAAAATGACTAAACTCGTTGATCATAACACGCAGCTCTCTAAGGAAATACTCAACATAAAAAATGTAATGTCTCAATCTTCACAACGTCCAACATCTGAGATCATTATTTCAGGGGTCCCAATGCAATTTTCCAATGATTCACATCAATGCGTAATAAAAGTCCTGACTGCTCTAAACGCTCCACAATTAGTTACGGATGTGCTTGATATTCGTAAAGTGTCAAAAAACAACACAAGACCCACTGGTCCAACTACTCGATCACTAAATACATCACTCATTGTTAAGTTTAAATCTGAATATATAGCGAGTCATATAATCAATAGTAAAAGGCGCAAAAGCAAGCTCATACTAAGTCAACTTTTTGATACTGAAATAGCAACAACCATATATGTAAACGAGTTCTTAAGTTCTTCTACTCATGATCTTTACTTAAAAGCCAGAGACAAAGCTAAGCATCATAAATGGAAATATGTCTGGATTGTTGATGGTAGAATATATGTGCGCAAAGATGATGGTATCGACAAGATTAACATACGATCATCTGATGACCTTGACGTAATTATGTCAGACTGACCATTAATAACTCTGCCACCAATAAATAACAATACATTATCTCAATATATTGTCTGGACATCGCAACAACTTTCTGATAATTCATAGCTAGCTCTTTTTTGGTCACATCGTTGATTTTCATGAGCACATCTGCACAACCACTGGTATTAAGAGAAGAGTGAACATGTTTTATCATTACAATTTGTCCAAATAATTTCTTTTTTTTCTTTTCACTATCACAAGTGTATCATCGTTTACTCAAGTTAACTTTCAAACGATAAATGAATTAGGCTACTTACAGTCAACTACTTCATACAATATCATAGAATGAATTGATTAATTTTACTCATACATATACTTATTATTATAATATCAATTTGTTTTTATTTCATTTCACACTAATAACTGTACCTAACTATGTATACAACTAATGTAAACTTGCCCCATAGCTTTGCTAGGGCATAATAAAAACTATCTATCTATCTATCTATCTATCTATCTATCTATCTATCTATTCCCAGACACATAGAAGGCATCGTTTATTAAACCACTAGCCAAAATAAATCTACCTAAGTCACCGTCAGATACGAGACCTATTGCAAATTTAAACGAGTTATCCAAGGTGTTCGAGAGATTAGTACATAAGCAGTTAATTCAGTTTGTACATGAAAACAACGTACAAGATCAATTTCAATCAGGCTATCGCACGTCTTATAGTACGCAAACAGGTCTACTTAAGTTGTGCCATGATGTGCATAAATCAGCTGATGTCAGAAGTATTACTGTAATTGTGCTGTTTGATTTCAGTAAAGCGTTTGATATGGTTTCTCATACATCCTGTGACGTTGTGGCTTGCCACACAACGAAAAGTAATAATAAAATATAAAAATATAAAATTACGGTAAAATAAAGTAAAGAAAATTAATATGAATGTGGTATGGACGGATGAATGCGAGTGTGAGCGATGGGAGCAGCCGAGCCGAAGATCCACGAACGTGGCCGAACGACGGAAGACAATGCAGCGAAGCACGTGGAAAAACGGGCATTAATTACTATGAATATGGACGCCATGAAGACCAGGCGAAAAAAAAGCATTAAGATGGACGTCGGTGAAATTTAGTGTGTGCAATAAAGTGTGCAGAGCATATGCAGTATGGGTGATAGTGGTGAAATAATCAAATGTCTTCAGTAAGTGGCGAATTATGTTATTGCCAAGATGATGAGCGATGCATAATATTGTCCAGTAGGAGAATCGGATTATTTTCACATGCTCAATACGTGATTGAACAGACGGACTTTTGTATCAGCACGTGGCGAGCCACCGTCGACAAACTCATTGCGGCCATTCAATGCGATGCCAGAGCCTAATAGTACTAAATCCATAGTAGTCAATTGTAAATAAAATATCAACAATACGGATTCAACAAATTAACCAATGATTGAAGGAGAAAAGATGCTACTGCTGTGTACAAGAATCTGGCGGAACAAGTAAATATTGTGGGAGTGTACACGAGAAATAATTGTCGGTTGATTAATTTGTTTAAAATAAGAAAGTATGTAGAGTGAATTGAGTGAACGTTCGGTATTATTATTGTTAAAATGTTTATTCGGTATGAAAAGTAGATTGAAAAGTAGAATGAAATGTATGAGTGGAAAAGATATTGTTTGACTGATATTAGAAAATTATTGTCGCACTGCCGTAGAGTAGTCAATCGTCACGGGCAAAATTATAAGAACGATTTTATTTTAGTATTTTTCGAGTCATATTATTTTTTCATCCGGATTTCTCATTATTAAAATTGAATAAATTTCATTATTATTTTCTTTAAAATTATTTACTGTGAATATATTTTTGTATTGAAAAAGATTTCTCCGATAATCTATAGCCATTTTAGGCAATCGGGGTAGCATCCCTTCCATCCAAGGACAACGATAACGGTGGCTAGTTTTCAGGGACAAAACCAAGAAGCCGTTACAATGCTTATTAAAAAAATTAGCTTTATTGGGTTTCTCGAGAGTTACTCTTAAGTGGTTTTACTTGTACTTGATAGCTAGAACTCAATGTGTCGTTGATTGTGTAAATGAAAAAAAGTCAAAGTGGTTAAAAACGGAAATGGGAGTTCCCCAGGGCTCGGTGCTTGGACCGTTGCTTTTCTCGTTATATATTAACGATATTTCTAATGGTTTGAAGTCCACTAAACACATTGTGTTCGCGGATGATATGCAAATTATATAGACTATCTACCATCTGACCTCAATTCAACACTGACAAAATTACGAGATTATATTGATTATGTCACTCGATATGCCACTCTGAATCATCTGAAGCTGAATATATCTAAGACGAAAATTATGATCTTGGGTAGTGCTGTGTACATTAATGCCATTGATTATAATGGATTACCTGATATGCTGATTGATGGAATCCTTATTCCGTTTGTAAGTGAAGCAAGAAATCTAGGGATAATAATACAATCCAATTTGTCATGGAAAAAGTACGTGGCAGATATCTCTAAAAGAGACCATGGTATTTTGCATAGATTGAAACTCCATAAAAATTCTCTCTCAACTCAGCTCAGAATTAAGTTAGTGTCGACATTGGTTTTTCCTATTATAGATTACTGCTGTGTCGTTTACAATGATTTATCAAGTGAACTAAATGTTTAATTACAACGACTAGTAAATAGTACATATTACTCCGTTTCGACATAGATTGGGCTGGTTAAATGTCACCAATAGAAGAACATATTTTATGTGCATCACTGTGTTTAAAGTTTTACATGGTTCGGCACCAGAATACTTAAAGGAAATTCTTGAGAAAAAACGAGACAGTATTAGAAGCTCTACTTGTCTTACATCGAATGAAATTTTTCATATACCACTCCATAGGACGACTATTTATGCCAACTCTTTTCATCTTATTGCGGTCAACAGATGGCATAATTTACTACCTGCTATCACAAATGTAACATCATTGCCGATATTTAAAAACGTATTATTTAAGCACTTGTTGGCATCAGAAGGTAGTGAATGACACCAATGTAGTGATCCATTTAATAAATTCTTCTTGTATATGATGCGAATCAATGGCAAAATACTGAACTTATCTTTCTGTTCTGTTGCTCACTGCTGATTTTTCTTCATTATTATTGTAACTATACTTCTTAAATATTCTTTCACCTATCTTTTTACTGTATTATGTTATTCCACCACATTTCTCATAATTATTACTCTTATTCATGTACTTATTCTTTGTACCTAACTATTGGTATGTAAATTTTCAACTTTATGTAATACTATTATATGCTATTATAAAAATTGCCCCATAGATGTATCTAGGGCATAATAAAAGCAATCAATCAATCAATCCATCCCCATTCACTCTTACATTTCTTTTTTCCTTTTTCTTCTCTTTCCCCCTTTTCTTACACATTTTCCTTTTTTTTTCTCTTTCCCTCCCCTTTTTTCCTTCTCCTCTCACTTTCTATACTTTTCCTCTGCTTCCTTTATGTGCTCCTCTATTTTACCATAGTACTCACATAACATACTACATACCTCTCCTCTCAATTTTTCTATCATTACCTCCCTTTCCCCTCTCCCCTTCCGTGTTTTCTACCATTTCTCCATTCTTTCCATCAACATTTCTCTCTGAAGTTTTCCTGCTTCATCGCAAATCAGTAAATGTTGTATCGTTTTATACTCTCTGTTATACAATCTGCACATTAGGGTGTTTCAAAAAAAAGCAATATTTTTGAAGTGAAAACTTCTTTAGCGGCGTTGTGCACTTTTTTTTAGATGGGTAGAAAATGTTGAACTCGCGTC
>JAQQBS010000003.1:919736-940646 GCA_030347275.1 Microctonus aethiopoides | reverse complement strand
TTAGGACTGACGAGGAACAATTGAGGCACAGTAAGGAGCAGAAAGGTCTAATGTAGGTACAAAATTTCGACTCGGGTTAGTGCCATCGCAAATATCGAAACATAACGCACAATTATTTCTTCGTGACCGATGATTGTGTCACTTTCAATTTCAATATCCTTATGAAAATCAGCGACAAGATTGCATCAATATGAATAAAATAGCAAGAGTGAGATATTACCAAGTGAAGAAAACAATCTATTATCATTCAGCAATTACAAATTCATTTGACTGATAATTCATATATGATAAAATCTAAAATGAAAATTCTTTCTTAATTTTTTATTCATCGCTAAAATACTACAAATAAGTGAGTTATTATACATGCTACATTTATGATAATCATCCAAAAAATGTTTCAGATATAATCATTTTTCGTACCATGAACAACGAATAATAGCTATATTCTCACATTCTGGAATGTCGCAGAGAGACTTACATTCATCCCTAAATGCAAATTTTACAGGATTTTCACATGTGTCTGGTTTAGCCACTGTGTAACCACTGTTAAACCAAGAATATCGAAAAAAATTAACATATCGTGGAGTTGAAAGTTGATTATGAGTGAGTGATTGTAATTTGATCATATTATTTCTCAAGTGTAAATTTAAATTATCACCATGTACTATAACACTGTCCGATAAATGTTTCACAAAAATTTCCACACTTTGAATCCAAACACATCTTGGGGCTGAATATTTCCAGTTATTGCTTTAGGTATAATCATTATCTCTACTTCTTTATCTGAAGGTTTGACAGACTTTACAGTATCAGGATAGTGTCCAGTCCACGAATTAATTAATAACAAACTTTTTGATTTAACATTCGAGAAAAATATATTTTTGAACCAAATTTTAAAATGATCTGAAAATGACAGCCATATTAACGCAAACAATATAGAATGTTATATTTAGCATGGTGTGTATACCTGAGGTAAGTTTCTCAGTCAATTACGAAATAGAATCTTTTTTTATTAGTGTACACTATTTCTTAGAATGTCAAAATAACATGCTAGAAAAATATTTTATACACCAAATTAAAAAGTAATATATTAATTTCCATTTGCAGAAACTAACATATATTTAAGGATTGAAATTTTTTTTTTCGAAAAATGCAAAAACATGTATCTAGTAATTTTTTACGCTCTTTCGATTAAAGTCGATGCCATAAAAAAAGAACCAATAGATATTTTGTTTATTTTGAACGGCTCGAAATTATTTGTTGTTTGTTTTTTAAATGTAACACTACATGCATTTTTCATCGTTTTTCATGTAAATTTTTATCCATTCGGTCGTTTTTGAAAATATCAATTAGAAATATGTGAAACTTGGAATCCACCTCCATGGGAACTGGGGTATCAACTTCGGCGGTCTTTATCACCCCTTAAAAATGTTTTTCCGCACAAAAAAAAAATACGTATCTCATCATTTTCGATGCAGATTAACATATTATAACCGCAACAAAATCAGAGGGAGACACCTCGGAAAGTTTCCTTGTGAGTTGAATGGAGCACAAACGAATTGTATCACATCAAACGATCGAAACTTTACCATGGGGCTATCGTGATTCGAGAAACCCACGATGATGTTGATGATGATGACGTGGAAATATTACAGAATAAAATATTGTTCTAATATATATTTATTCATTGGTATTGGGACTTTACTTTGGTCATCATGTGGCACTGGCGGCATTTCGGCGAACTAATCGATAATGGAGAATAAGTTAAAGTTTCATAAAGAAAACGTTGTTCGCTATATATTTATGTAAATAATATAATTGTTTACGACTTTGAAAATTACAAATATCATAGAAAAATGAAGAAAACGAGATTGTACTGCGCAGTTTCTAATTTAATTTCTAACACGCACTGGTACATCGTCTTTAATTATAACACCATCTGGTGAAACAGCTAGCCAAGGGTTACATTTTGAAACTATCAATCCGGTTTCAATAACAGTTTTTTCACATAGTTTGCTAAAAAAAAGGCGTGCTTCCCTCTCCGTTTTCCTACCTTAATCTGTGTATTTACACTTGAATTTTTTTGGATTTATATGCTTATTAATCTTCTTAACCTAGTTTTGATTTAGGCTTTTGCAGTGCGTATACAGTCCTTATAGAGCGAGAGCCCGTGAACGCCAGACCTACGTCATAGCCCAGTCAGCGTGGAATGTTGCAGGAATGTTGCAGCAATGTTCCGAACCTTGCACAACATTTCGAGCGTTGCTCCAACATTCCTGCAACATTCCAGTGGCAACGTTGCAATGTGAATATGGCAGGAATGTTGCTAGAACATTGCAGCGGGAACATTACGAAAATATCAGCACACTAGAACAGTTTTTCGATATTAAAAATAATTTTTAAGACAATAATAAAGTGATTCGTATCAATTTAATAACGAAACAGTCAAAATTTAATACATTTGGAATTTTGGGTTTGAATATCTTTAGAATGGTCATCTCTACGAAAAAAGTGTAAGAGACCTTTTTTGTAGAGCATTCGATTTCCTATAAAAATATGCATTTTTCATTTGAGTATAATTTTTCAGTGAGTTGCAAAATTACGGAAAAAATTTTTTTTTTTTTCAAAAATTGTCAAACTTTGCTAAATAATTACCTAATAATGAGATATGCTGTTTTTAATATGAGCCTTGAGAAAAATGAAAAACGGCGATGAGGAGGATCTTCATATTAATATTAAGAGCTCATACTTGGTGAATATTCTTTTAAGGTGCCCAGGAACCAATTTTTCTGTATGGGATCACAAAAAAAAATAGTCTTTTTTTTTTGACCCACCCTAATATGTACATAAACATGAATGCAAAGATAAAGAAAGATCTGTGTTCAGCCAAAGTTTAGAGAAATCACTTTGAAGCCACTCGATCGTCCATGCAAACTCTTTTCAGTCTGGCTCATGATTTGACATCAACTGTAAAATACAATTGTAACATATACGTAGTAAACCTAACTAACTGTCTCACTTGCACTCGCTTATATATATAATATTTTGTCTCTGCGCTCGCCCCTACAGCTGACCTTCAACTATGTCTGGGAGAGTGTTAGAACTTTTGAAACCGTCTGGTTGTTTGGGAAATATTTTTGAATAGTTCGCCAAGTAACATATATAAAATTCAGATTTTATATTATAACGTAAGTAGGGGTACAATTTATTGAACTTTAAGGGTGTCTGGCGGGGGGGGGGGGGGGGGGGGGGGGGGGGTGCTATACAAAGTGTCTGGCAATGGATGGTATGATTTCATAATAGTATCCTGTAGAACATACTAAAAAATTATGCTTTATACTATGATGTTTTTGAGCAGCAATTGTGCACACCTTTGCTACCTGTTACCTGTCAAAGCCACCATCGTTCGAAATTCATAATATGCAAACCTTCTTACCTGCGTAGGGTACTTGCGCAGAAAAAGTTTTTAGGTTTTATACTATGACGTCGGTCTGGCATTCACGGGCTCTTAGTCTATAAGAATTCAATTACAATAAATTACTTTAAGTCTATCTGTTGCCTAATCATTTAATCCCAATATCCTTAACATGATGACATATAAGAATATCAACACTGTTCCATTCAGATATTAAAATTGAATGTCAAATATTTTCGATATGCTGAAAAATTTGTACTTAGCGGTCAGTCCTAACAAAACCTAGTGAAGAAAACAGTTGTTCTGAAAGCAACGCATCATTCGGGGTAAAAATTTGAGCAAATATATGATAATGGAGTATAGTAAATATTATATATTTTATAAAAATATGTGAATAGAGTATAGTAAATATTTTTATATCGTATTGTGTAACAAGTTTGATGTCGTTTCCATAGTAATTATCATGTAAAGATATTTATCATCCTTGGATAAACAATATCAGTTTCATATTTTTGAAAAAATTTGCTGACGTATAATTTGTCTGCAGAAATAACCTAAAGGCAATGAAATCGGCAATCAACGCCGGAAGCGCACGAGACCACATGCGGATGAAATAAGAAAGAAAGATGCATATTGATTTGATTCTTTTGGTGACTATCAATTCAAGTTATGAGCATGTTGAAAAAACAAGTATGAATTGAAAAACACATACTTTTTCACTTTAGTATCCCAAAAAATTTAAATGTCAAGTTTCTCTATCAATTAATTCCGCATGTGATTGACTGCTAAGCTTCATCAATTGATGTATATAGATCTATAAGAATCACTACCCGATGGGAAGGCACAGAGAGTAGAAATTAGAAGTCTTCCAAAAAAATTATCATGCTTGCAACTGTTATTCATTACTATTTCTTTCCGATTAAGCTTGACTTTAATAATATTTATTAATTTCGTCTTTCACAATTCAAATTATCATTAAATATTGACCAATAATTATCAATGTGAACAGCGTCATTCGACAGTTTATAAAAAGTCATGTTTATTTTTCAGTGTCGTCTCCTAGGAAACATCGCTTGCGGAAAATGGAATCCATCTGTGACTGCAGTTTGCTCAAGATTGATGGCCAATTCCGTTGCCCTAAAATTCAGTTGGCAAGGTTGTTCGAATAAGAAACGATGTTTCAGTCAATTGATGTTGGCGAAATTACTTTGTAGTAAGTTTATCTTTTTAAAAATGAACCTTTTTATATTTTTTCCCCGATACTTTTACTTATATTTTATGTTGCCCTATAATTTTACAGAGACTTTGAAAAAGATTGGCAGCGAAAAATGGACGGAGAAAGAAATTGAAGAAGGTATTTCAAAATGGCTCATTCGAGCTCCAACAAGAGTGAGTCGAGCCAAAAAAATATGCGCGGAAGTATCTTCAGATGAGGATGATAATAAGGAAAAAAACGCTAGTTCGGATTGAACATTAATCATCCAAATTATATATAGCAACATCAAGACTGGACAAAATACTGCAATTTACTTAATATTTTTTACTTAATTTACTTAATAATGAATTTAACTGAGAAGTATTTTTTAACTGTACATAATTTTTAATTGTTTGATGTTTGTTCATATAATCGAAAAAAAAAAGAAAAAAATAATAATAAGTGAAAGGTATTATTATCAATAAAACAGAATAAAATACAAAATATAATTTTTCAATTCTCAATATATTCCTACAACATTCCTGTAATATTCGTAATATTCCTACAACATTCCTGCAACATTCCTGCAACCTTCCTGCAACTTTCCACGTTGGCTGGGTAATGAGATAGCAAACAACCGAGGATATTCACACATGTTTCATTCAACAAGTGTAGAATTCGAGCATCCATAAAAGCAAAACGCAGTTGAAAAGAACTCGAGCTGAGGTAATTTTAATATGATTCTTGTGATTTATTTTGTAAATACTATAAATGACCTGTCAACAGAGATGGAAAAAATTATTTTGAAACATTTGATTACAATCTCGTATGGATTGCAATTGATCAAAAACTTATCAAAATATTTGCATTCTAAATAGAGGATCTCATCTGTTGATGATAGCGAAAATGACTTAGAAGAAGATTGTGAGTATTGCCACTGAAAACTATTGATGAATTGAAAGAGTTTGAAAAACGACTGAAGCGAGAAGAGTATAGAACTAAAGTGGTATGTTATTCGCATTTGATTCAATAACTTAATATTTACTTCGGAATTTTATTATTTGTAAGGAAATAATGCTAAATCAAATAGCGATTTTTCATAATATTTGACTCTCAAATAGTCAAATATTCAGATATCAATAAATTTGGTTCAGAATTTGCGAAGAATATAAAATTCCAATCAACATGTCTAAACATAACGACAATGAATTGATCTGAATGACACCATTGCAAGAAATGATATGTTTTACAGAAATATTCGGATTAACTATAGGCACTTGTGCTTTTAGTTTCGTTTGCTAAGCTTGTGGAATATATGGTTGGCGCTTTAAATTACACATTTGAAATATTGAAAAGCTTCTCGAATTTTCATGCATTGAAGCTCAAGTTCTGACTGCTATGGATGCTGATTTGTGATTTTTTCTTGCATTAAATTTATTTTTCTCACTTTAAATTTACATTTTTTTTCATGTGCTCGTTTTTGATAATCACGAAAGGCTTAAAAAACTTTGCATTACTATTTTAGTTATTATAATGGTTTAAGAAATAAATCAAATTGTAATTTTATAAATAGATTCATGCACTGCGACAACTTGGCGGAAATGATGTTCACGTGGTTGTGGCGCGTATTATGGCAATGATATTTTCTGATAGCCTACCAGAATTGTTCAGTTGGAATGGACGCCAGAAAAAGCGGACCTTCAAATGCTTGCTATGGAGAGTGAACGTATAAGCAGTATTAGTCACTTCATAAACAATACATATTTAAACTAAATATATTCCCAGTAACAAAACTGCTCAAAATAAGGAATCATATGCACTAATTTCATATCATTCCGTCCACGAATGGCTGAACCACCAACATTTTTTGCACCTGAAGAGACCCTCAGAAAGAGACGGCATGATATGGGAAATTCATTTGTGGACGAGAGTCTATGTAAATGTAGTACTTCCTTATTGTATTCAACCCTTACAATATTTGCGCCGAATGGCTATAGTGGGTTCGGAGAAAGGGCCGCTTGGCAGTGATAATATTACTTGGGTGAGAAAAGAGGGACGTTTTAATAGGCATACACTCCTTGCTCAATGATCTATGTGCAATCATATGTATGCAATATGTGAATAAAGTTCTTTTCGCTAATGTATCCCAAAATATTGCACTTTTCAATTTAATCACTTCTCAATTATGAAAAAGTTATTAATTTCAATACTTAATTATTTCTCTGTCTGGGAGATTGATAACACTTATCTCTACAATCGAATTTT
Source organism: Microctonus aethiopoides (assembly GCA_030347275.1). NCBI lineage: Eukaryota > Metazoa > Arthropoda > Insecta > Hymenoptera > Braconidae > Microctonus > Microctonus aethiopoides. Next base: position 933,771 of record JAQQBS010000003.1, on the reverse strand, counting down.
TACTCATGTAATATAAAAATAATGTATATTATATACTTGACAACACGTGTTCAGGTTTCAAATCTTTTTATATAGAGGAATTCTGATTTTTGAGAATACTTTTGCAAAAAAATACTATTAGCACGTATTTGGCCTATTTTTCGCAAAAAAGTCTAATGTACGTTGCACATCAATTCAATATCCTATTGCTAGTTTATTGTTCCATTATGGCGTTGTGCATTCACAATCTTCAAGTACATCATTGAAATAGGAATGACACATCGGCATGCATTGGATCATTGTAAGATTACGTATGATGATAGAAATCTTTTGACTTGGATAAGTACGATGAATCTTTTAATGGTATAGTGCTCATTGTACCTAATTATCAAAATCCAGATAATTTTTCAAGTTAATTTCCACATATTTATTCAATTTTGACGAAAATATTGTTTCATGATATAATTCGAAAAATATGATAATAAGAAAAAGTAATGATCATATTCAATTATTATTCCGGAGTTTTCATTTTTAAATACCATTAATCCTCAGTTATTAAATTTAATGCATTATGTGTACTTGTGTAGGAATTTATAGATTAGTAGGTCACTTATTTGACTTGTAAAGTTGTTTTGAATACTTTCAAGTAAGAAAATATACATAAATACATGATTCAGGCGTCACGAATATTTTATCACATCACTGCATTCAGATACATAGCAGTCTCTGTCGATAAAAAAGAATCAACTTGATAGCTAAAGATGGCGCATTATGTTATTTCCTAGGCCGATTTCAGTTCCTTGACCATTCGGTGTTATAGGAATTATGGGATTTGGATCTTACACGCTTGGGGCAGAGGGCAGCACTACGCTATAGCCTCATGAGCAACAGATTTGTAGTCAAAAACAAAAAGGTCACAGCGGAGAATTGTTACAAAGCCGCAGATTTTGGTGTAAGTCTCAGGGTGCATTCACGTTGGGCGCTTAACGCTTTGAGCGCGCTTAAATGTCATTTTCAGCATTGGACTGGTATGAATAATGAGCGCTCAAAGCGTGTAAGCGCCCAACGTGAATGCACCCTTAGTGATGAATTTCAAACAATATTTATATTGATCAGTGAACTAATTGAAAGTCAAATTCAGAAACCCTGATGCTATTCTAATAAAAAAAAGTTATCATCAATATAGTTCAATCAATAAAAATCTCAATAAACGTACTTCCTGAAATAGCTTGAAAAAATACTCGACATAATGATATAATATACGCTTGAAATCAATTTTATTTAAATATTGATTTTTTTTTTTGCAAATGAAATCACGTTTTTCCAAATTATTAAGTTATACTTGAAATAATATTTTCAATTAATCAAGTAACCATAGTCATGACGATGAAAATAATTCTATATTTGTTGTTTTTGATGAAAAATTATATTATGACATCAATGCTAACACTATGATGACAAAAATAATTGATAATTACATGAAGATATTAAAGTAATCAATAGTAAATTTTGCAGAAAAAGTGGTTTCACTTTCCAGGTTTCCAGTAAGATGTGTATTTTTTTTATTACAGTTTAAATATTTAGAATGAATGTCATATTTGTGTATGATATAAGTACAAACATCAAAAAAAAGTCTTGAATCAAGTCGCGATTCCGACTTGACACAAATAGTCTTGATACAAGTCTGAAATATGCTTGACTCAAGACATTACACATGTCTTGAGTTAAATCAGTCGTAAAAAGGGGTAAGTCGAAAATGAACTTGATTCAAGTTTTTTCTAGTCTTGATTCAAGTCATTTTTTTAGTCTTGATTCAAGTCGGTCTTTTAGGCTTGATTCCAGTCCTTCTTTTAGGTTTGATTCAAGTCGTTCTTATTAGTCTTGATTCAAGTCGGTCTTTTAGGTTTGATTCCAGTCCTTCTTTTAGGCTTGATTCAAGTTGTTTTTAGTCTTGATCCAAAACTTCTAAAATCTTGATCGAAGATTTTTTTAAGCTTGATCAAATTTTTTTTTTTCATTTTCAATGGGGATTTGATGAAATTATATTTATTCACTATTTTCCATAAATAGAAATAGAAAGCAGAAAATAGATAATTCAAAAAATGAGTATAAGCTGTTTTTATGTGATATTCATTACATGTATTGAATAACAACATGAAAACGATGCAGAACAATAATTTTATACTTTTTGTATGGACTGTACGTTAGGGTATGCCATTTTTGGGCAACTTTTTTTTTTTTTTTTAAATCGGGCTGAAAACTTACTGGTCGATAAAAAAGAAGCCTGTTTGAAGCGGAGCTCTTAATTTTAATATACATATTTAAAGGTGGCTCTTCGTGATTTTCGTTTTTCCAATAAAATAACATGTGGAAAAAATTTTTTTCCTATGTTGTTTATATGTCCACATTGATGTGTGAATGGTGACACTTTTTATTTGTTTAATTAGTTTATTGATTGAATAATTTAATTTTTGGAATTTAATTTAATTTTAATATTCGAAATTCAATATATTTGAAAATTTCAAATTTAAACTAAGACATTTTCAGACTTGGATTAAGTCATATTTAGACTTGGATCAAAACATATCGTAGACTTGGATCAAGACATTTGTAGACTTGAAGTGTTATTCTTCCATCAAATCGATTTTCCGCTTGTATCAAGTTCAAGATTTTGATTATTCGTAAGAATATCAATAGTCTTGACACAAGTCGATTTTAGACTTGAATCAAGTCGCTGAGACTGGATTCAAGTCCTTTTTTTTGGGTGATATGCTAATATATGATGATGCACAAATGTTTTTGTGAGTTTATTTTTTATATAAGATGGATCGTGTATGATGAGTATCGTGACATCGAGAAATTTCTAATTATTTTATCACAACACTGAGTAAAAGAAATATAGATGAATAATAATTGTAATACGCGAGTATAATTATTGAAATAATGTAAATACAACGACGCATGCGCACACTTTCTTGTCGGTGAATAAATGAAGACTGACTAGTTTTAGGTGAACATAGCCCTTGATTTGGTCACCAAATCACTTAACAGTGATGCCATTGATTAATTGAGGTGCGACGTTGCACAATTTTTCAGTGATTACTGAACACATTCTAACAGTTAAAACCGAATAAATTAATTGAACATTACGTTATTATGGGGAAGTATTATGGGAAAGTAGTTGTTGTGTTGGCCTGAGTCGAAAAATCGGTACGATTTTTGTCCTCAAATACCCGTTTCAGACTCAATTTCTCAACAACATTTACTTACTGATTTTAGTCTTAATTTTCCCTCATTTATACTTCTTGTATTTCTCATTTGTTGAGGATAAAATGAGACTAAATGCAGAACATAGAAAAATGAGTAATTTTTTTTTTATGAGGATAAAATTGAGAATAAATATATGGCCCATAGATGGCTACTTAGCCAAAGTTATCTCTCACAAAGACATGTATAGAAAACAAATATATTGTGAAATGATTTCATCAATAAACTTTAAGTGTTGATTTCAATAAAAATATATAACGGTTCAAATGAATAAAATTGACTAAAACTAGGGGTCATCAAGCAAAATACTAATGTCTAAATTGTATGCATTCACTTATGTAATACACAAATGTGTTAATGTTCAATAAATAACAATATGAACATTAAGAAATGAAATTAATGCGGATCTGTTTTTGTGTATATGTACTTACATATATGTAAGTGCATATACTTCCACACAAAAAAGACAAATAATGTTTTTAGTATACATTAGAGTAAGTGAAATAATTCAATAACCTCATGGATGTAAGGGGTGAGAGGGGGGGGGGGGTGGTATTTTCTCCAATAAGAAGAAAATGAGACTTTTACACATGATAACTATACATCGAAATAGTCTCATTTTGTCCTGCTCGTTGAAAACGGCACACAAAATGAGACTTTTTCAACTCGTATTGTGTGGTATATTATATACCATTAGATTTCATTTGAGGAGAAATCGAGGATAATTTTGGATATAAATATGAGGACAAAAACCGTACCAATTTTTCGACTCGGGAGATGAAAAGGAAGTGATTTCTGCTAATTTATTTTTTACAATAGCCATGTTAACTGAGAACAAAGTGTGATGTTTACCAAAGTATTTATGACAAGCATATATTCTTATACTACATGTTTGTAACAACAACTTGCTTATTATTGCTATTTTCAATGTTGTTGGAACTGCTTAAAAAAATGAGGGATATATTTTTTCTTTTTGAAGTATTGATTTGAAAGTTACTGGGAATATTAAAACTACATTTATGAACTGAGCCAATTTGACTCATTGAAAATTTGATTATACATATATACATACAACAATATAAAAAATTTTAATATTATTTTTTAAATACATGCATTGGTTTTTAGTTAAGTAATGAATATATATGTTTCAATAATAAATCTTTCATTTAAATTGATTTGGAACTATTTTACACTTCAGTAAACATGGGTGTAAAAACAAAATCCATAAATCTAGTGTTAATTTAGTAATATACTGATACTACTTAGGCGTATTCACGAATATTATTGCCTACACAGTATATGCCTACATTTCGAGTACAGCTGGACACTACATTGACTGTTGTGCAATATACCCGTAAATACTATAAACAAATCAGCTATCACTATACTATGCTTATTGATTATTTAGCACTGAGTACTGACTGGATGTACTACTTCTTTGTGAGGAATAAATAACGAAAATATTTTATGCAGATTATCAAATGCATTATATTGGTCGATTAAATATAATAAATATAGGAAGCATCGAGTGGAAAGAAGATTACAAATATATGTGAAAGTGAATTATGTAGGTAATACAATCGCTGCAAGAATGTACTTTAATTCAAGAGGAGGGAGAGGAGTATTTTTATTTCTTATTCTTTTTCAAAAATATTTATGAGACATATTTTGAGCCATGACTGCACTTTATATATAAATGTTTTATGTGCACATATATCATACAACACTCATCCAAAACTTTGTTTAGTGAACGTGGTATCACCACTGGTCGAAAATTGATGAAAGTGGAACATATTGTACTCAATTATCTCCGAAGCTGCATGTCGATTTTGTATCATTTATTTCTCAGTTCGTTCAGACAAATCATTCTTTTCCTCAGAGTTATTTTTAGTCAAATTTTGAAAATTGTTGAAATATATCGCATTAAGTGCACGAAGCGCTTAGTCCATGATATAATCAATAAGAACAAAGTGTCATTCTTATTAATAAATATCGCTGATTCTAAAAGTCAGATTAGTCTCGAAATCGGAGAACAGGTGAGAATATATTGAGAACCTTCCACTATTAAAATTTGAAAGGATTCATTATAAAAGTGATATTGCGGCTTGATTATCTTAATCGTGTACAACGTTATGAGTTTTTAAGATACAGGCTCGAGCCTAATAACGTACTCAGTTTTTTATACATATACATATATATATATTAGGGTGGGCCAAATGAAACTTTGAATTTTTTTTTCTTTTAACCATTATTTTATGAGAACGTGTAAGAAATTGTGAAAGTGATCGTATGTCATTTGAGGTTGAACTTTAACCTCGAATAACTTTTCAACGAGTTGACTTAGCGAAAAATCATATAGGGCCTTTTTTGTAGATCACTTGATTTCCTATAAAGATATGTATTGATTTTTACAACATAAGAATTCGCTATAACGCAAAAAAATTCTCGTGTTATTTAAATGGGAAATCGGAAATGACGCAGCGTCACCTCTTAATATTAAAATTAAGAGCTCCTCTTTTCACACGCTCATTTTTTGGTTTCCTTGAACAGTATTTTTATTATAGTAAAAGAAAAAAAAATTCAAAGTTTCATTTGGCCCACCCTAATATATATGTATATATATATATATAAATCTACATAAAATTTAGAGTATCAACGTCAACTGGTGCTAGTATAATAATAGGATTTAGACAACGAGGATCATGACTCACACAAATTCAAAGTAGTTTTATACAACCTCGTCCTGTCCTCACTGCGCAATCGTGTATTGATAGTAGTAAGTATATGAAGAGCAAACACATTATATTAAATTCTCACGATGAATGGTGTGGACGAGCACTAACTGCAGAGCTCCGAAACATCCGAATTTGTGTGGCCAGCTAACAATAACCGTTATTCTAACGTTTAACCGTATAATCATCGCGTAACAACTAAGCGGCACACCAGAGGTGTCTCATGATCATGTCCTCGATATAGTTCAAGCGAAACTCTTAAAATGAATACATTTATTTCTTATTCTTTTTCATTTCCATATTGTTTTTCGTTAAATAATATTACATTCATAAATAATTTTAACACAAAAATGCAATAAGTTTAGATCTCAGTGGCTCGTATTATACGAGGTGGACATATTTTTCAGTAATAGCAAAATTTATTAAGTAAGGAATTAATCAATAATCAATCATGTGTAATAATTTGAAATGATTTAACTATGAAATCTATGAACGCAGTTTTATCGAGTGCAGTAACTTTCGAATCGATGTAGAGTTGTAGAGATTATTGTTGATATAAAATATAACAAATTAATTTTATGTCAATATTTTATTATTTCCATTGCACATTTAAAAAATATATAATTTGAATCTGCCTAGAGGAATAGAATAGAGTAGAAGTGTCTTTCACACATCACACTACTGTTTTTCAAGTATGAAAATATGAATAGCCTTATTTTCTCGTCCTTACACTTAAAATATACAAAGTTTTATGAACAATGTATTTTGTCCTCAAAATATTATATGTTTTCCTGAACAAACGGGAGAAATTTAGGCAACAGTGATGGTAAAATATTGGAAGTAATGAAGTTGTTGCAAGAACATGAAGAAGAAAAAGAAGAAGAGTAGGAGGAGCACGCAGTCAAACAAATCATTATATATATGTATGTTTATATATATCGTGAGGCAACTCGTGCTACTGACCCATAAACACACTTACCTATGTTATACTAATGCCGCATTCATCGGTATACTCGAGTCCTAACTTGACCAAACTCGTTGCGCGCTACCTCTGATCCAATGATTGAATTAATATCTTATAAGTCTATAAGACAAATGAATAGTTTTATATTTTATGTCATTGTCCTAGAATAGGATAATGTGAATATTTCAATGTGATCACGATGAGTTTTCGAAAAAATAGGAATTGAACGGAGCATGCAATTTTAGTGCTCCATGTATGAAAATTTCAGCGCTGTTACATTAACTGTGTATGTGTGTAACATATAATTTTGAGGGTTTTGATTTAAAAATTCTAAATTTCCAATTACTATCAATAGTTTTTTTTCATACAGTCCGATAAGTTATAATCATTATATATGCGTTATATACAGAGCGAGAAGCAACAGCAGTTTGGCAGATGCGAGGATGGACCTAACGGATTTTTTTACCAACAGTTAGAGAGTCTGGAGAATTCGGGAGTAGATCGCTTCAGAATGCTAGTACAAGTGTCCAAATGCGCGTAAGAATGAGTGGTACAAAGGCATAATGAGGAGAAAAAAAAACGATTAAGTAAATACATGAGGTTCCTACTAAGCGCACTCTCCATCTCGAATGCCCCACTTGGTAAATGGGACAAAACCGTGTAACATCTCGAGTAGAAAATTGGTCAGGCTTGCTTGCTGTCATATACGCCCCTGATCAGGTATAAGTGAGGTATACCCAATTAAAACATACCAGGTTGGGATTCTTACAAAACCTCATCTGGCGAGTCAAAATGACTTTTGAACATAAAAATCTACATGAAAAACGATGAAAAACGCATGTAGTGTTACATTTAAAAAACAAAAATAAAAATAATTTCGGGCCGTTAAAAATGAAAAAAAAAAACTCATAACAAAAAATCTATTGGTTATTTTCTTATGGGACCTATTTTAATCGAAAGAGTGTAAAAAATGATCAGATATATGTCTTTGTATTGGCTGAAAAACCATGGTTAAAGATGCTCTAAAAATGACTCAATTAAAGTCTCGGTACGGCATGATAACTCGGCCCGAATGCATTTGCGGAAAAAATGTTTCAGACAAAAGTTTCAGTGTCCTTCCTGGGCTATCACAGGGTTATTTCGGATTTGACCTTGGAAATGACCTTCATAGTTGTATTGAGGTTGAAATTGTTTTTTTAAAAGGAAACCCTAATTTTTTATCTTGGAATCTAATTCTGTGGTCAAAAATACGTAAATTTTGTCTGAAACATTTTTCTTAATTATTGCATGATGACGCTGTAATCGTGAAAAAAGCGTATAACACACGAAAATTCTGAAAATATCGCATTTCCTCAGCAGTTACCCATTATTTGCTTATTAATTAAGAGTAAGGGACATCGAAAATTTCATACGAGAATTCAATTGGTATAAATTTCAGTTAACAAATCCCTCTACAAATGTTGCAACAGAAATCGGTATTCAAAATTTCAATACTAAAATTGAATTCGTTCAAATTTGCTACCGATAGATAATTGAAAAAAATGTGTAAGACAAAATTTACATATTTTTTTCCACAGAATCAGGTTCCAAAATATAAAATTATGGTTTTCATTTGAAATTTCAAGGTTGCTTTCCACCCCACTTACTGGATGAGAGGTGGAGTGGTCGAATTTGGCGTCGTTGGATACATTCATAGGAAATATTGAGTACTTGTTTTTCACTATTGCGATTTAACATCTATTGATGGGAAAATGTGATATTTTCAAAATCTTCATGTTTCATGGCTTCTTTCACGATTACAGCGAAATTTTGCAATAATTGAGAAAAATGGTTCAGACAAAATTCATGTATTTTTGACCACAGAATCAGATTCCAAGATAAAAAATTATGGTTTCCTTTTAAAAAAGCAATTTCAACCTCAATATAACTATGAAGGTCATGTCCAAGGTCAAGTATGTCACAATTTATATAAATGAATAGACTCATTGGACTTTTACCAGAGGGGAATATTCGTAATTTTTGTTTACGAAGAAAACGTCTAATGAAAATTACTGAACAACTGCAAGAACGTAATTATAGGGTAGGCATATGTAAAAATTTTGATGAAGTGCCGGACACCATCATTGATGCTATTGAAAACTGTGGTCTGAAATAAGAAACAATAATACCATGCGGTTATATTTTAGACTTTTGCAGAATGATAAAATATATATATCCGATATGTACAGTCGTTCAATGCAGACTAAATCTCCAATTGTCACATTCATGAGTGATGGCCAATAAAAATTCGGTGCAATTCAATGTTTTATCAGGCATCTTATTTGTAATTGCATACAAGACGTATGTCAGTGCAATAGCCAGAATTATGCTTTTATATGTGAAATGGATTGCAACAGTGTATTTGGTGTTGAAGGTGACTATATAAGATATAGCACAAAAAAATTTCTACATGAATGTCAATTCACTAACATTTATAGCTTAGTTCCAATCGTGAATTTGATAACACCATGTATATTCATAGAGATAATTGATAATAACCAAGAATATATTGCTATACCTATTAATGCGAAGGAACTTGAATAAAATAAAATGAATAAATAAACAGATCTAGTATATATTGTTAGGTCCTAGGAGACCTTTCGCCATCTACATGACGTCTGCGCTTTAGTCGCAGCTCATGCCTTTAAATAAAATAATCTCGCATTTCAAAATTTGTCTTTATTTTAAGATAAAATTGAATAATATAGATTTTCACCTATTCAATGTAAAAGTAACTTCATATTCTAGAAATATCTATTTTTAACCGAATACGAGAAACGAAGCTACGTGAGAACTTCCACAATATATTGTTTTACTGCATCGAAAAATTCCATAATGAAATGCCTATTTTGTTAAACGCGCGAAATTAAAACTTAGTCAAACACTTTTATTAATTCGATCCTTTGCCGTTTCTAAGAAATATTGTTTAAAACAATTAATAATTTAGTTATATTAATCGACTGTCAAATATCTCGGGAAAAACTTCTTGAAGTTAATCACAAACAAAGTCGTAAAATGAATTCAAATTAGTATTAAATAGACAATAATATTCGTATCGATAAAGAAATAAATATATCAAGTTTTTCACGTTCTTTGGATTCATATTTCATAAGTGAAACAATAGACAATAAGTTAAAAGTGTAAAATCATCTGTAATAGTTGAAGTGTTGCAAATCAATAAATACAAATAAAGTTCACCAATTGTTCTTAAATAAAATATCTAAATTCACTTATCAACATCCTTGCACTTCAGCTGCGCATAGTAGTGGCGGACAACGATCCCATAAAATGTAAATATTTTAAAACTCGTCTCAATGTCTAAATTACATCTAGGACGTAACAATATATACTCGATTGGGGCGACATCATTTGAAAATTGCCGGTATAACAGAAATTTTTAAAATCTAGCGACCAAATTTAAATTATAAATTTACAATGTGCATGCCAAAAAATACGTCAATATACATAAAAATAAGATGATAGAATAATGGGGAAGTTGAAGTGTTGAACATGTATTTTTTTTTCTTTATTCACATTGATATCATTTTTTCACATTATTTTCACTGCCATCACATGTTCATTGAGAAAGACAACATGACGCATTTTTTCTATAAAGATGTATAACAGCTATTGAACAAGATATTTTGCACTATATGAAGCTTAGAACCGTCTTCACTCGGAATCATAACTACACAGATTTCGTGAATATTATATTATTATGCGAATGTAATATTATATTTAATAAAACACAGTATAACACTGACTCAATCGGAAAACGTACGAAGAAACATACATAATAACGACGCTCGGAATAGCCATATCGTCATTGTCCCCGTGTCATTGTAAGGCAATGGACGCAAGTTATCGATGATTTTACGGAATCGACCGATCGATCACGTCTTATTTTTTCTAAGTCCATAGAAATAGAATAGAAATTTTTCTAAGTTCCGTTCACTGAAAATTTCCTAGGTCCCACACTTTGTGGTGGGGATTTTAGGATTGTCGGGACTTATTCAGAACATTGTAAGCTATGAAAATAGCGCGGTGGGGAGGTTCGGAATATTGAAGACTTTTTTAGATCTTCAAACTGCCTACGTCAGAGAGATTATTAATAATATGGTCATCATAAATATAACTTGTTTGATTCATAATATTATGAAATTTTTAGAAATTTATATATTTATATTTATTTTAAAGAGTATGAATAAATACATTAAAAAGGATAATTTAGTTTCATTGTGATTGGATTGTTTTCAAAATCTGCATTTGAAAACTGGATTTATTATTTTATCAATTGACTTATGAATGATATTATTTAAGAGTTTTATAAATGTACTGTGTATAGTGTGTTACGTCTTGGATGTAATTTAGAACGGTTGAGACAAGTTTTAAAATATTTATTTTTTATGGGATCGTTGCCCGCCACTACTATGTGCAGCTGAAGTGCAAGGATGTTGACAAATGAATTTGGATGTTTTATTTAAGAATAATTGGTGAACTTTATTGATTGCAACACTTAAACTATTACAGATGATTACACTTTTAAACTTATTATTGTCTGTGATCTCACTTATGGATTATGATTAAGATTATGGAACTGAAGTATGTGAGAAACTTGTTGAATTATTTCTTTTGCGTTGTGATTATGATGATCGTCTATTTAAGACTAATTTGAATTCACTTTACGATTCTGATTCACGATAGAAATGATTTGGCAAGGGGCCTGGTTTATGAGTCATTGGAACTGAGAAGTGAGGAACAGCGGCTCACCGAACGGATATGGATTGTGATATAGATTCTGGATTCGTCGTAAGAATCGTATCGTTGATTGATTATTTGTAGATTCGCCCTTGATTTGTGATATTTGTGTCGTTAAATTATGATTGATAGTAAACTGGTAATCGTCGTAATGGATGTAGACAGTGAACTGATGAGACTCGTTGTGCGTTAGTTTTTATAGATAAAATTTTCCTTAGCTTTGAATATTTTCATCAGCAGTTTTAAAACGTTATTTCTCATTGGTTGATTTTAGTTAACAATTTCATAGTTTGTTGAAAGTTAAACCAATGACAAAGTGAATTCTATTGGTTGAAAGATTCGATAGGTAGGGATTTTCACAATTCGCTGAAGTTTTAAACGATATTTCTTGGAAACGGCAAAGGATCGAATTAATAAAAGTGTTGGACTAAGTTTCAATTTCGCGCATTTAACAAAATAAGAATTTCATTATGGAATTTTTCGATGCATTAAAACGATATTTTATGGAAGTTCTCACGTAGCTTCGTTTCTCGTATTGGGTTACTCTAGTGGTTCAGAAGTTATTCAAGGTGAAAATTGAAGTTATAGTCAATTCCATGGATTTTTTCATTTTCACCATGATATAATGATTCAAAAATGAAAAACATATTATAATTTATAATTGATATCATTTTTTCTTTCAGTAAGGCTCTAGGGCTCGGGCTCCTAAACCCATTAATTTGGGTGCGAGAGGGCGATTAAGCTACCGACCGGGCGCGTCTCTAGGTGGCGGATAGGAGGACGACCAGTCGGAGTAGGCGGGATCCGGGCGGACCTGGATGGCGACATCCAGTGCCCTCTCGGGGACTGGACGAAAGACTGGCCAACGGTGGTTATAGGGCGAACCAATGAGGGCAAAATCTTGGCTGTAAGCCTAATACCCCGTCGCGGACCAGCCTTCCAAGCTGAGGTGTTAGCTGCCGTGCTGATGGCTGCATGGCGCAGGGGGTGCTGCGTCGCAAATGGTGCCCTCGGATACCAGACGACCTCCGAGCGTATTTAACCAAGCCCCAGATATGCGGCTCTGTCTGGGTGATACCGCATTTCCGCTTTACTCGTGGGACTTTAATGGAAAACGAAACTAACAAACCAAATAAATCAAGTCTTTCCGGGCCTTCATTGGACCAGGAAGAGAAGGCTACTGAACCCGGGGCTGGAAAGCCCAGGGTTAAGTACAGCGGCGCGGCCAGGCAGCGGTTCAAAAAAGAGCAGAGAAAACTTGGTGCTGAACAAGCCCAAGGAACCTCTGTCCCCCAGCTTAGGATGGGGGGGGGCGGCTCAAAAGCGCAGGGAGGTAAATGCCCGGCGCCTGAGCACGACACCCTCAGCCCTCAGTCCAGGAGGCCAGATAAAAGATCTAAGCTGGCCTCTGGAACCTATGCCCAGGCGGCGACGATGATGGTCAGGTGGGCTCTCGTCCCAGAGAGCTACCCTGAACATAAACTGATGCCGGAGGACATTGGGAGCCTGAAGGGACTTTTGAGGTCCCAGATCCTCTCCCTAAAAGAGGGGACCAGGGCTCCCAAGTTCGAAGGCGTTTGGGAAAGGGACGGGGCAGCAGTGGTCGGCTGCACTGATGAGGAGCCGGGGATATGGCTGAAGAGCCTATTCCCCGATAACAAGACTGGCGGAAGACTCATCCGCGTGGTGCAACCTGAGGAGCTCCCCAAGCGCCACAGGGTTGTAATCCACGTGGATGAGGTTGTTTCGGCCCGGGAGGCGACTGCCCTTAGGGACAGGCAGAACTCGGGTCTGAACGCCAAGGCAGTGATGTGATGGGAGCACTCGTATCTCGTGGCAACCAGCCAATTTCCCTCTCCACGCTGAAAATGCATAGCCGTAGCCGTCCTGGCACTGCTATGAGGGCCCCGTATCATCCATCCACTGCCGACTATACACGATGTATATTATAACGGTCACCTTTCCGAGGAAAAGCTGGAATCCGGTATTATTAACTTGATCCGGACTTACCGTCACAAAAATGTTATTAATAATTATTTTGCCTCAACCCAATGACAAAATATTTCAAGGGATGCCACCCTAGTTGATAAATTTAATTGAAAAGTCACTAGATATAACTAGGGAATTTCTCTAGTAACTTGTTCCTCTGCCGAAATGCTGAAAAATGCAATAATCCTGAAAAACAACGACTCAACTGTTCAAAGACAAATAATCCGGATGAATGCGGTTAAATTAACAATTTATTCAATAAACAATCATAAGAAAATGAATTTACAAACAGAAAGATATTTTATTG
>JAQQBS010000003.1:877590-889218 GCA_030347275.1 Microctonus aethiopoides | reverse complement strand
AACTATTTTTTAATGTTTCTAGACCACGCCTAACTTCTACAACATCACTATCCGATAACAATCCTTCGCATATAAAACGCGTATTAATCATAATGAAAATTATTTAAGAGCATGAAACTACTGAAATAACGTCTTTAACGCTCAAGAAATATTTTTCAACTGAGCTAAACACAGTCCGACTGCACTCTGACAGGTAGTAGCAGATATAAAGGGACGGGTCACATAATTATAAAATGCGAAAAATCTGCCAGTGGAGGTCGTTAGTATAATATATAGTAAATTTTACTAAGTTCCCAAACCTCTATAATATGTGTATATTTTCTACAAAACGCCCAAGCATAAAAAATATAAGTTTTTTAAACACTTACAATCATGAATAAAACGCAATAGAGTATATGCCTTGGTATACGGTATACAATACCGTATGTGAGTGCATTGTAGTCGCTTTCTCTGCGCTCTATTGCGAAAACGGTTGATGTTACAGAAAAATGCAAGAGGCACTTTTTGTAGATAATTTTATAACGCACAATTTTTATAATGACCTCTATTGACCTCCGAGCGATAAGTTGCGATATATTTGCGAAAAACTTATTTTCGTGACCTTTTGACCTCTATAACTTTTTTAGCCGGCACGATATCAATGTCGATTTTTCACATCTTCATTACAATGCCGTAATGAAGGTGTGTACAAAAATTCAGCTTTGTTTGAATTTTTGCGCAGATGAAACCTAAAATTCCTGGGCTAATGATGCAAGTAAACAAATAACAAACTCTTTTCGAAATAATTCAATTGATAAAAATCCATTTGTGATATATAACAATTGTGTATTTCATGGAAATATTATAAATAATTTTCATTATTCATGTGATCATGAAAAAGATGAGACGGAAAAATAAACAAATGATATTTATAATTTTCATTAATAACCTAAAAATAAAGATGTTTCTGTTATAATTATATTTGATTTTTTTTATGTACTTGATGCCTGCTCCCGACCAGCAGCACTCGCTTCGCTCGTGCCGCAAATGTCGAGCAGGCATCAGTTTTTCTCGTACTTTATTTGTTTACAATTTGATTTGTACTTTCGACCGGCTATAAAGAAAAATAGTATACACCACACGGGCAGAAGTTTGAAAGCCCTGAACTGTGCGTCAAATGCCCTCGGCTTCACCTCGGGCATAATGAAGCGCAGTGCAAGAATGTCAAACTTTCTGCCCTTGTCGTGTAAAATACTATTTTTTGCTCATGCGGGATCGATGGGGCTTTTTCACATTTCATTTATGTTGGTATTCCCAACATTTATACGAATGTTTAGCTCTAGGTGAATTATTGTAACCTTACCCCTATTTTCGGACTAGTTTGATCGGATTAAATTTTTCTTATTAAATTATTATTGGAATATTCATGGTAATGAGAGCGGAACTATGGGTACGCTCACCCAAGTTTCTTGTATTATGTTGTTGACCGACTATATCCGATCTTTTCCGAATATTCGCAGGGTCGTAAAGATTTTGATTGGAGCCCGGTTCGTGGTTCGCTGAAAAGAATTTGTTCGATTCTCTCATATTATGTTTGACAATATATTCGCACAACAATTTGCGTAACTTTTTTACCCTCAATATAATTATTGTAGTATAGCACTCCCATTGAGTTGGTGACACTTGTTTTACTGAATGATCAACTTAAAGTCAATGCTACAAACTTTGACGACATTATAGTCGCGAGATCATTTGTTTATTCAGTTGAATGAAATTTGCCTAAAAGTCGATGGCCAGCCATCCCAGTGACGATTGTGTTCTACTAAGGAGTATATGAATTACAGCTTTCAAGTACTGAGACTGCTCGTTTTTTTTCTATGGTAGTGATGGTGGAGGTAAATGTGAGACGTCGTGGAGTGGGGATATATACGTGTGTCAGATGAAGAGGAGAAAGAGAAGTGAAGAGGGGTGTCGGTTGATCCTGGTCTCCGCGTCAGAATAAGCTGTCGCGTACATGGAGCGCAGCTTTTAGTATCGCATATTGTCGTTCCCCCCTGTAATCTGACTGTCTAAGTTTCATTGTCAATATCATCTGTCCATACGCGTGCGAGTTTTTCATTTATCTTTTTATAATATGCGAGTATATCTTAGAAGTAGAAAAAATAAGTGACATATTTAAATGAGACAAAAGTGAGGAGCATAAAGAGAACGTCTTGATTATGAAATTCTATGCAGTGTAAAGTTTTATTGACTTTTTATAGAGAGAGGAAATAAGGCAAGTTTTATTTCTACTAAAAAACTAGTTTGTACGGATGACTCAGTAGTACTAAATTTATATAGAACCAGCATTTATCGGTATAATTACTAAAAATTATGATCTAATTTAATATTCCTTGTTTGTGATACTGAATTATAATTGAAAAATTAATTTCATATACTCGAACCAAAATAGGAAGAAAATTTATCGCTATTTTTTTAAATGTAGCAGTGAGACAAGGCAATTTTTACTGCAAATTTTTGGTATTGAGGTTATTGATATGTGGGATTCAACGAAAATAGATGATATTCCTTTATAACTGTTTAAACTCAGGCGGCACAAATTTAAATATCTTGAAAATAACCTAAACATTGTAAAATTTTGTATTTCAATAAACCTACAGGAATGAAGTTAATGTAATGTTTTGTTTTTATTCTTTCTCAACTAAATCTTAATATCCATATCACAAAGTTCAAAGCGTGATCTCATAATTCACAGCGATGTGAGGTTCTGAATATTACTTCCGTGTGGTAATTAGTTTAGGTCCATGTTTTTTTCTAATTTTCTGACACCTTGATATTTTTTTTATTTTTCATATGCCATTTCCAGTTGGGTGACGTGATTTTAACTTTAATCTGTGTAAAATTTTACCAGTGCATAGTATTCATAATTTATACATCAATTGCTCTACGCTTTTTCTGATGTAAATCTCATCTGTTTTTTTTAAATGAATATTGCATATGGATATCAGAATTTCTAACACAAATTGAATAATTATGAAAGAAGTACTATGTTGGAAAGTAAAAAGGTTTTATTCGTGCGCTTTTATAGAGAAAGCCACGAATATACTCAAACGTTATACATATCCTTGCATAATATATAGTTGTCTTCCGCTGAATTACCTATTATTCAATACTTTGAGTTTAAAATTATTTTGAGCCCGTGAACCTCCTGTAAGACACACAAAAATTTGGAATTTTTTTTTTTTGCAACTTCTTCCTAGGATTATCTTGGAACTGTACAAGGTAAAAATTTTCATTATTGCCAAGAGCACAATATAAGGTTATAGACTAACTATATTTCTATACCAGTTATCTATGTTGATCGCAGAATACACTTTAATGATAGGTGTCATTGATTGCACTTTGCAAGATACCTTATCACTTGCTGTAATCAATCTTGTTATTAAATGTCAGAGATTTCTTGTTAATATCCCACTTTTGATACGAACGTATTTGGCGCATCCGATCAGTTGAAATTTCATGCATGATTAATTTTGATAGCGAAATTGATATACAATAATACCGTTAAAAGCATACATTTATTGCATTTATACTCTAGAACTTTACGAATATCCGCATTTAGAATTCAGCACCCATATCTGCCACACAGCGCATGCGTCAAGATATTCTACAGTCATCATAAATTATGCTCATTTTGGATGCGCCAAGTACGTTCGTATTAAAAGTGGGATATTGACAAAAAATTTCTGACATTTATAACAAGATTGATTACAGCAAGTGATGTGGTTTGTCGGAAAGTGCAATTAATGACAGCTATCATTGAAGTGTATTCTGCTATAAACATAAATAACTAGTATAGTTATATAGTTGGTCTATAACCTCATATTATGTACTTGGCAATAATGGCATATATCAAATCTTTTTGTAATTTTTGCAAAGTATTGATGGTTGAAATTGCACAATAAATGGCAACATAATTTTTTGTCATATATGGCGCCCTTCTTTTTTTATTTTAAAGTTTTTCCAATTTTTTTATATTACTTGAAAGTGCACTTTTTCGTTCCAATTTTCATTAGTATTTATTTCCTATCATTTTGACGATAAACTAGATTTTTTGTGAAATATTATTTTGTATTTTGTTAACTAGAGATTTTCTGCTATTAACTGCTTCTTTTATGAATAAATGATTGCGTAACGAAATCATCAATTGTCACTCAATAAAATATTCGCCCAATCAGTGTAAAACTTGAAAATGGCCTACCTCTTATCTTGACCTCTACTTTCATATTACAATTGTGTATGAAATCTTTTATACCAATAAAAAATAAAAAATATAAATGAATATTTTTTATTTCTTCAATTGTAGAAAGAAACACTGAGCATAAAAGCATTTTATTTATTAATAGTGAAAACGTACAAGCACACCCTTCAGCAATTTAAATGAAAACAATAATATAAATAACGTTATTTTATTTTTGAACAAAGCAATAACAAACAATTAAGTTAAACTAAGACACACAATTAAGTGAGCTTAGACTTTAGCAAAGATGACGTAGTGGATAAAATATCTATTATTTTATCGTAATTAATTTCTTATGATATATCAGCCTCGATGTTGAGGAGCATGAACAATTCCAATAGATTTTGATGAAAGGCAGACCTTAATCTTGTTTTTATTAACTTTAATTTTGAAAAAGTTCTTTTACAAAAAATATGTATACAAGATAAAGTTAGTAAATATTTATGAGCAATATACAAATCGCTATAAGCTAATGAATGCAAGTTATATTTACGTAAAATATAACAACAACAATACATACATCCAGCACATTTTTGGGGTGTATTTTGTAAATGAAATTTATTCAATTCACCCACATCATCATCACTTTCCTTTAAATTCGAGAACTCAGAAGAAGATGAGAGTTTCATTGAATTATTTATCCCTAAATTTTATTGTCTAAGTTCCTCGTAATTTTGTGCAAAGCTTACTAACTCTTGCTTTGATATATCAACATTTATGTCTGCCAATTTTTAAATTGATGATAAAACATCTCCGGGAAACTGTTTCTCATCTAATTTAGCAATATCTTTGAAAGTTGCAGGATCAAAATAAGAAAGTTGTTTATACATTGCCTCGTGAATTGAAAATTCAGAATCCGAATTCTGTATTTTGTAGAATATCATAATTAATGATGTTTTCTTTCGCATTAATATTATTAATAAAATTCCTAAATAAATGAATGAAATCACAATTGTCTCGAATTTATCAAAACAGTCGAACAAACTACTTGCTTCTGAGCTTGGCTTATTGTCAGAATCTTTGCTAGCATGAATTGCATGTAAAAGAATTAATAATGTGGAATATATCCCGAGTCGAAAAATTTGTACGGTTTTTGTCCTCAAATACCCGTTTTAGGCTCAATTTCTCCTCAACAACATTTATTTACTGATTTTAGTCTGAATTTTACCTCATTAATACCTACTACTTGTATTTTTCATCGTTGAGGAGAAAATGAGACTAAATGCAGAACATAGAAAAATTTTTATGAGGATAAAATTGAGAATAAATATGGCCGATAGATGGCGAAGTTTTCTCTCACGAAGACGTGTATAGCAAAACCATTATATTGTGAAATGATTTCATCAATAAACAATAAAAATTTCAATCTACGATCGACAAATAATGTTTTTAGTATACATTGGAGCAAGTGAAATAATTTAATAACCTCCTGGATATAGGGGGAAGGGGGGTTATTTTTATTAGAAAAAATTCTCAATTTGTTCTCACCTGAATACAGTATACGTTATGAAGTAAATCTCATTTTGTCCTCCAATGAGGCGAAAATGAGACTTTTGAACATGATTACTGCATCGGAAAAGTCTCATTTTGTCCGTATTGTTGAAAACGGCGGACATAATGAGACTTTTTCAAGTCGCATTTTATATATATTATTCTATTAGATTTCAGTTGAGGAGAAATCGAGGATAGTTTTGGATACAAATATGAGGACAAAAACCGCACCAATTTTTCGACACGGGATATTTCACTTCGCTGATCAGTATAAGAGCCGAGTCGAAAAATTGGTACGGTTTTTATCCTCAAATACCCGTTTCAGACTCAATTTCTCCTCATTTTATAAATTTGTCACACAAATATTTTATTTCAAACTCAATTTCTCCTCAACAACATTTACTTACTGATTTTAGTCTCAATTTTCCCTCATTTATACTTCTTGTATTTCTCATCGTTGAACATAAAATGAGACTAAATGCAGAACATAGAAAAATGAGTAATTTTTATTTTTATGAAGATAATATTGAGAATAAATATGGCCGAGAGATGGCGAAGTTATCTCTCACAAAGACATGTACAGCAAAACAATTATATTGTGAAATGATTTCATCAATAAACAATAAAAAATTAAATCGGTTTTTGTGTATATGTACGTAAGTATTTACATACGAGTAGATCCATTACTTTTCGATGAAACTGTTGGAGAGGGGTCAATCGATTTTTCTACCAATTTTTAGCCTTGAAGTAGCTTATAAAAAAACTCCTCATGCCAAATTTTAACCCTCTATCATCCCTAGATCAAGAGAACGAGCCTTTAAAACGGCTGAAAATCAGGATTTTTAGCCTACGTTTAAAAATTTGTTTCTCGGAAACTTCAAGCCCGATTCAAATCATTGATATCTGATTTTCTTCATTACATTCTTTAGTATGTAAAAAAAATATTTCAAACTTCTTGATCACTTACTCTTTGTTTATAACAAAATTGAAAATTTTTGTAAAATGACCATTTTCAAATGGCTGCCAAACATTCAATTTTCAACCGGTTTTCTTCTGTTTGGGCTCATTCTTTTCGTTAATGTATGCCTTTTAAGCGAGCACCCTCAAAAAATTCATTTGCGTTTAGGGTTTGGTTTAATTTGGTGTCAAAGTCGACAAATTATCGAAAATTGCCAACTTTAACCCTCAAGTACTTTTTTCTATCAACTCCAAATCTCACAAAAATTCAACTGGACGTAGTTTATTATGTCCAGAACAACCAATAACACGGATTTTCTTGGCCCGAATTTTTGTGATTTTCTGCAGCCTGCTGAATATTGGGAAAATTAAAAAAAAAACTGTTATGTAAATTTAATTATGAAGCCAATAATTCATTTTTTTGTTGCTCATTTTGCTTCACTTTGTAACGTAAGTAATATAGAAAAATTTCCCATTTTCGGCTATTTTTATTTTCTAGTTTATAATTTTTTAAAATTATTATTTATTTCAAGACATATTCATTTCATTTCAGATCTTAGATAAAAAAAAATATTGTCTAAAAATCAAGCACCCTAGTGCCACATATTAACGGAAAAAAGCATCAAAGGAAATTAAAATGTTCTCGACTGATTCTCTACTGTGAATACTATATCAAATACCAAGTAGTATAATACCTGTCATATACCAGCGGGAGGAAATTTTTTCGAAGGTAAAGTTACATCTATTAACACAAATTCAAAGAAAATAGTAAGTTGTGCTATAAAATAAATAATAATTTAGTGTTAAAAAATTCAATTCATCATTTGAATTCACCCGCGCTCACGTCACATATCACAACTATTTGAGGCGCCCTAAAATGGCTACGCGAATCATGCGTAACACTAACAGGCAGTCAAGCGTGAACCTGACATCTTCTGGTGAATTCTAGAATGTTCTTGAATTAACCTCGTGGTGGATCTGCCGCCATATTTATTCACATTCTTATTCAAGACTCACAGTGTGCAACACGTGTTTTTTGCTTTATTAAAATTCAACTGAAAATTCATACTGAATCCTAAATCATTCAAGAGCAAGGAAAACATCGATTGATTTATACAATCAATTAGCTTAGTTGAGATTGGGAGTCAAAATTCAAGTGACACATCAGTGGAAATTCATACAATTTATCCACCAACATCATCATACACTTTCAAGGAGTATTTTACCGTAGCACAAGAGCTCACTACAATACAATCAAATTCAAGTCAACATCATCTCCAAGTCCACATCATCAAGATCAACATCATCAAAAATTATTCAACACACACACACACAAATACAAGTAAATAATTATTCACCCAGGTACACGTCAATTTTACATTATACTTTTGAATAACCATAATCAATTTCATAAACATACTCAATAAACATATTAGTTTGCAGTAAAAAATTTGTATACAAATTGTAAACAAATGAAAAGTCATATCATCTACGGCAGTAATTTGCAAACAACCACAAATAAATTATTAATCATAATTTATAAACATTTAGAAAATTTAAGAACTATAAAATAAAAATAGTCGAAAATGTACTCAGAAAGTTTTTTTATGTTACTTACGTTGTAAGGACTAACTTCCAAAAATTCATCTCTTAAAATGAAGCAAAATAAGCAACAAAAAAATAAACTATTGGTTTCATAATTGAATTTAAATAACAGTATTTTTGTTAATTTTTCCAATATTCAGCAGACTGCAGAGAATCACAAAAGTTCGGGCCAAGAAAATCCTTGTTAGGGGTTATTCTCGACATAATAGACTACGTCCAGTTAAATTTTGGTGAGATTTGGAGTTGATAGAAAAATGTGCTTGAGGGTTAAAGTTGGCAATTTTTGAAAATTTGTCGATTTTGACATGAAATATTACCGGCCCCCAAACGCAAATGTATTTTTTGAGGGCACTCGCTTAAAGGGCATACATTAACAAAAATAATGAGCCCAAGCAGCAGAAAATCGGTTGAAAATTGAATGTTTGGCAGCCATTTGAAAATGGTCATTTTTCAAAAATTTTCATTATTTTCTATTTTGTTGTGACGTCCGGAGTTGGACGCCGTTGAATATTTTCTTTAACTTCCTAAGCAAGCAATCTTACAACGAGCGGTAAGTGTATGATACTCTTTCCTTGTCTTTGGAACACCCCGCGTGGCTTATTGGGTATAGGGAATAAGAAGGAAAGAAATTGAGCAGGTAGTTTTTCACCAAGATCTCGAGAGTACTTGTTCTCAGATTTCTATTTTCTTATCAGGTGTGAAGAATTAAGTTATTGAGAAGGCAATTGCATAGAAATAGTTATTGTATATTGCAAAAGAAAGGTAAAATACAATATTTATATAAATGTTTCTGACCACTAGCGGCTGCCTATGAGGAGATGCCGACACTTACTTTTATACGTGCTTTGACGTAGCGAAACTTTTATTTATAATATAGCGAACTTCACTACACTCTTTACAGAAAACCCGAGTATATAGTTCGCGTTACACAGTTTACTATTTCATTCTGATTAGTACTTGTTGCGTTCAACCTAGGGTGCTAAGGAGTACTAATTGTTATTTTATGCGAGGCTAGTTGATTTTGAATCAATGTAGACTTTCTCGCGAATCTGCAGTCGAATTAATAACAAGTTCGTTGTTATTCCGTCTGTACTACGTTCGGTAGTAATGATCAGACTTATGGACTTTAGACTACTGAAATAATTGTAATTTTACGCGAGGCTAGTTAATTTCCGATTTTGGATCAAAGTAGACTTTTCTCGCGGGTCCGCGGCCGTGTCAATAACAAGTTCGTTGCTATTTCGGCTGTACTACGTTCGGTAGTATTGATCAGACTTATTAACTGATTTGATCAAGGCTGAGACTAAGACCGGACTAGAACTGAGACATAGTTTGTATGGTTGAAAGAGTTTTTATATGAAATGAAAAGTAGTTCATTATTGGAAGGGAGAAATTAATTTTCCGTTTGATTTCCAAAACTATGATTTTTGGAAGTACATAGATTTTTACGACTGTGACACTTTCTTTGGCGGACCGGAGAGATCCTCTATCTTGATGCATTTAAAATTTTACGATGTTTCTAATGGATAAAGGTCCATTAGTGCATTTAGAATTTCCTTTAGATTTCCAAGAAAAGTCGTAAAATTAGGAATGTTCCCTTATTTGAATTGAAATCAACTTTCCTCAGCAGGTGAATGTCGAAATTTTTAACTAATAGTAGATATTGAGTAGAGATGTGTGAGAAAATTTTGATCGTAATTTAAGTGTAAGACGTGACATTGTTACAAACAAAAGGTAAGTGATCAAGAGGTTTGAAATATTTTTTTTTACATAGTAGAGAATGTAATGAAGAAAACCAGATCTCAACGATTTGAATAGGGCTTGAAGTTTCCGAGAAACAAATTTTCGAAGGTTGGCTAAAAATGCTGATTTTTAGCCCTTTTAAAGGCTCATTCTCTTGATCTATGGATGATAGAGGGTTAAAATTTGGCATGAGGGGTTTTTTTATAAGGTACTTCAAGACAAAAAATTGGCAGCAAAATCGATTGACCCCTCTCCAACAGTTTCATTGAAAAGTAATGGATTTACTCATATATATATTGTGACGTGGCGTTTTCTACGCGCCACGCACAATATTTAAAAATAATTCAATTAATTAATAATCGGCAGCAGCAGCTATTTTCGGCAACAGCAACAGCGACACAAGGGATGCCACTCCCGTTTAAACAATAATTAAATAAATGAGCCGGGAGAATTCATTTATTTATTAAACACAAAAATAGTCTCTTTATTTAATAATGGTGAAAAATTAATATGAGAATGATAAATAAAATAGCAGCGATCACTTAACAATTATCATAGAGAGAAGCGGGGGGAAATGCATGGGGACTATACATTCCGGCTCTCAACTCTATTTACTTCACGCGCTCTACAGGGGATCTACAGGGGTTCTCACGCGCACTATTCATACGCATTCTTTACACGCACTCTTTACACGCGTTGCATGCCTTCACTCTTTTACATTATTTACACTTTCTCTTCTTGCACAACTTCTGCATCTTCAGCATCCTCAGCAACGTCTCTCTCTCCAGCTGTGTAAGTATAAACACGTTTACTTCTTGTGTGCTTACTTAAATTCTGCTTCTCGTCTGCTGTATTCCATTGTGGTGTGATTTCAGATGAGATTTAGTAAAGAATTGAATCTGCTTTCATTTGATATATAAACGAATTGCTTCTATGGTGTTAATGGCAGCTTATATGGTGTTCAATGTTTCTGAGTGTGTGACATGACCTATAACTTTGGTTGAGTTTCTGCATGGGACTTGTTTCTGCGCAACTAACACGCGCATTATACATACACTACCAAGGAAACTCCTATACAGTTGATTATATAATTGATTGTGATCAATTCAATTAACTGCTGCCATCTCTTATTGTCGTGTCAAACATTTATAATTGCAACTGCATTACCTGTATGAATACCGACTGTTTTCGATGTAAACAAGGACTGGTGCGAGAATTACGTCAGTGCACGAAGTGTCATAGGAATTTTCATCCGAGCTGTAGCAAATTATATTTGTCATACAGAGGAGCAAATTCATGTTGTTACTCAAATCTAGCGACGATTATAATGGATAAAATTCAGACAACCAGACAAACAACATCGAGATCTACTTCACCGTCTGTCACTCAGGTCCAATCCAATGATCCACTTCAACAGACCTCAGCTATGGAGACAGCACTAAACACTTTTATTGCCCAACAAACGCTTTTCAATCATAAACTAATGGATATGATGAGTGAACATAATGATAAACTTGTCGCACAACAGACATTATTCAATGATAAATTTGTGG
>JAQQBS010000003.1:855408-867833 GCA_030347275.1 Microctonus aethiopoides | reverse complement strand
ACAAACCAACAGAACTTTCTTGCAAATACCCACAACAAATCTTGGTTCATATCAATGTTGAAAGAAAAATTTTCCACTGAAAATATTTTTGTGAAAAAGCTGATAATAATGTTTATGCCCTGATAATTGAAACAGCATCAGAACAATTTAATTGGATAAATACAACTACTGCCGTTGGTGAAGATGTTGAATTATGGGTATTACTTACTGCTCGAACTCCAACCGAAAAAATTCTATATTTAGTTTATTTTGTTGAAGTTTTTAAACGGAGTAGCTCTACTTCACAAGCTGTAATCACCAACGGAATTCGCTTTCTTTTTTCTGGACATGGAACTCCAAAAAAAAGTTACCTGTTTAAAAAAGTTTCGATACATATTTTTTATAAAAATACTCATAACAAAAAGCGAGTACAATTAACTTGTCTTCCCCTTACCTCTTCTGCTCATAGACATCTAGTTCACGTATATTATCAAAGTCAAGCGTAGCTTGGTAATAAATTGAACCCAGAAGGCCGAGGTGGAAAATTAATTGACAATACATTGGAGCCAATTTAGACTTTTCTCCCAGCTGCACCAAAGAAACTCTTCAATACAATTATTCGTAATTACAAAAAGGAATATAATACTTAATTCGGCTGCAAAAAAGATCGGATTGTTTTGTTCATTACCATATACCAATTGTTATGGTTAATCATGCCTCAATGTTGGATCACCATTGGAAGAGGATTCTGACGATATAAACAAGGAAAGCAATTCATTTTCCCAATAAAAATTAATTCCATTCTATAATATAATAAATTCTTATCTAGCGACTGAGCCCACTGTGATATTGCTGCGTTGTTAAACCACTCAAAAGTGAAACGAAAGTATGAACAAATATTAAAACATGTATTCACCACTAATGGCGTCACTCACTACTTATTTTATTCTTTATCAGGATTGCTTACTTAATGCCGTATTTTATCTCCCACGGCGTTCATTCAATTCACACAGATCCTTTCATGAATATAATAGTATCTTTGGTACAATATTCTTTCTTATGTTCCGACTCTGTAATGGTTCTTTTTGCTTTTATAATTCATAATGACAGGCACACACATACAACTTCCACACTCTACGGCGTCCCTGGTCTAAGTGAAGCCAAAATGGTCGGAGCGTCGGTTTTGGCGGCTTCTTCTTCTTCCAGAATTTTCGGTCGTTTTCTTCACATTTCCATGCGGCATTGATCGACTACGATAATTTGAATTCAAATATCCGGATCTCTCATTAGTCGGTCGTTGACCCGACGCAGACTCTATCGGTATAAATATTATAAATGCATAATGATACATTGACTGCAGTATTGAATTCTGCAGGTTGAATCGTAATTATGCGGACAAATTCGGTAGTCCGATGGCGCCAAGTCGATGTTTTTTAGTTCCACCGTACCATCATTCACATGAGTGTCGCAATATGGCGTATTGTTGTTGTCTGCCAATATTGAGTGCAGAGGTAGTGACGTTTAAATTATTCAACAGTGGTGTTATTACACAGTGATCGTTGATTAATAAGATTTCCTCGGATATTTCTTCTCCGTAAGTATAATTTTGAGATCACGGTAATGTTCTATTCATTCTCTTATCAATTCACTTTTAGGGTTATATGTTGATCACCTGATACATTATTTGCTGTCGTCGATTTTCGCCCAACACTCTGGAAAACGTCTTATTTGTTGATTGGAATGATGATGTTCGCCTTCTGATGCTGTTGATGCTGACGTCCGGCTTTTATTACACATTCACACATTACACTCACAATCATTCATACATTTACACGCAAGGTAAACTTTCCTTAGTATTTATTTTTCTTATCCCATTTATTAATTTTTTTTATTTCATCCCTCTATTAAGATTCACATTATTTTTTCCACGGCGCAACAATATCTTTTATAAAGAGGCAAAGGATGATGTGTCGAGACATATCGTCACAAAACGCTCCCCTAGATTGAACGTATGACTTTTTCAAGTCATACGGACAATCGACAAAAATCATTCACTCTATACGGCATTTCATAAGAATATAAGAACTCAAAAACAATTTTAACATTTGTTTCTTTATTTCACACAAATACATAATGTATTATTGTTGCGGATTCAAACAAGTAACATTGGAATTGATCAATGTATGGCAGCACTGCCCAAGTCACCAGACATTGTGCACTATTCTTTGGCGCGAGTTTTGAGTGCATCGCCTATTGTGCTATTGCAACATGCGTAGCAATACACTAAACGCACAGTCACTGACCATCTACGCACATTTGTTCCGCATAACAGCAGATGCGCAGTGACCAAATCACATTATCGCCTAAGGTCACTGACGCACATTCAATCAGCATGCATGGTGCAAGGGAACTACTTTTGCACACATTCTAGGAAAGTAACGTTCAACGTGCAGCGACATTTTTATATGTTCATCTTTGAAAGTTATTGTTTCATCATTTGTTAATTCAATTAATCAAAAAAAAAATCAAACAATCAGCTACATCAACACGTCTCATCACATCAGGAGAATAATCAACACGATTAAATATCACATCGATTAATAATCAAGGAGAAAATCAATTCGCCGGTCTACGTGATTTACAACCACGTGGAAAGCGTGTATGTGCACCGGCGATACACGGATTTCATCATCTCAATAAAATCAAGTATCACATTTGTGCAAATCAATTTTTCAGTTAATTTTCATCCACATTATAATAGCTTCAGTTTATACAAACAATTTGTGCTGTATTTTCAAGTGATACTATTTTCAATAAATAAGATATTATATTTTTGTATGTAACCTTAATCATAACCACGTGCATTTATTTTCAACACCAAAAGTCATGAGCTACGATCCAGCAAAATCCAATCAAACAAATTACAGTCCACTTCTTTCTTTTCTATTATTACCACCTGTAATTTTTATCATTTTTGAAACTTTCAATTACAATTATACTTGATTCAATTTTTATATTAATTTAATTAATTTTAGATTAATACTGATTCCGTTACTCCATTAACTTTCATTGGATCTATATTTGTCTAAAATAACCATTATCATTACTACAATTGTTCTATGCAATAAGATTCATAATAAATACGGTCTTTTTTCCCTCATTAATAAATATAAATCCATCACCGATGAATACTGATCTATATGAGAGATCTATTTACGTCCTTGATCACGGCACCAAGCTTCGGAACATTGAGGACATATTGTCACGTCGACGTTTTTAAACCCACATGAGTAGCAATAACGCCAGCGTTTGGGTGATTTACACGCTCTATGCGAATGTCCTTTTCCTCCAAATTTCCAGCACGATTGATTTCCAAATAAATAAATATCATTCACCCGTGTTAGACGAGGCCCGTGTCGTGGGTGAGAAATAGGTGAAGGTTTGGGTTTGGGGATTGGTAGTGACATCAGCTGGGTAATACTGATTTGGGACTTCGGAGGGTTGACACGGAAAGGGTACTTTTTGGATGGGGATTGAGGGAGTGGGTTGGATTCATTGGGAACGGAAATAGGGAAGTTTGGTTTAGGAAGGGAAGGGAACAAAAAAGATGTTACTGGAGGACTAACTAGTCTATCCATCAGGCCGGGGATTTTGGGAGTTTTGGGAATTTTTGGAGCGCAGTCTTCTAGGACTAGGAATGGGGAGGGATTCAAGATCAACTCTCTTGGGCTTACCGCGACGATTCGTCATCTGCCACGGAAGGAGCCCCTGAAGGTTGGAGTCGAAATGTGATGGAGGATTTGGGATAGGCTGCAAAGATCGAGAAGTAGGTGAAGTGATTCTGGGCGAGGGGGCTACGAAGGTGAAGGGGATTTGGGAAGTTGAGGGGATTGGGGAGGTTGAGGGGATGGGGATTGGACGCACAATCGGGCTATGCTTTCCTCTATCGGGTAGTTCCTTGGGCGCATCCGTATTCCCTTCCTCTTCACCTCCTTCATTATCTTCCTGTGAACAAGGTAATGTCGTACGAAAAGATTTTAATTCTCGAATATAAATTTTGGGGGTAAATTTCCGTCCTCGTCAGTTAATTCGTATACAACGGAAGAAATAATACTAGTGACTTTAAACGGGCCGGAATGACGGGAAGCTAACTTCGCAGTATAATATTGAGCAGCTTGTGATAACTTTCTGTTTTTCTTCAACCCCATATCGCCTACTTAAAATTGCGTATTTCGTCTCCCTTTATTATAATAATCCGCGTGTTTAATTTGATCCACTCCCAAATTCTTTTTCACTTAATCATGTAATAACTCAAGTCGTTACATTCTGTTTT
The DNA here is from genome assembly GCA_030347275.1 of Microctonus aethiopoides. NCBI lineage: Eukaryota > Metazoa > Arthropoda > Insecta > Hymenoptera > Braconidae > Microctonus > Microctonus aethiopoides. Next base: position 863,521 of record JAQQBS010000003.1, on the reverse strand, counting down.
TTTACTCCCGGCTATCACTTGGATCGATTACTTCCGGAGATTCAACATCTTCTCGTATATTCGTCATTGGTAAAGGATTATGGCCCATATTCAGGAAAGCGGGAGAAACTCCGGTAGATGATTGTACGGCTGTATGCATAACAAATGTTATATCATTCAAATACTGATCCCAATCTCTATGACTATCCTGCACGTAAATTCCTAACATCGGCCTCAGCGTCCGATTTACTCTTTCCACCGGGTTCTACTATGATCTGTTATAACATTAAATTGGCTGCCTTCAATATACGGCCTAAATTTTTCTACGGCCCATAACACTGCCAAACATTATTTTTCTGTAATCGTGTAATATAATTCTGCTGGTGTTAATACTCGAATTGCATAACAAATTGGATATTCTCTACCTAACTTTGATATTTTATTGTCGTCATCGTTTTCATGTACTCCAGGTTGTGTCAATACGGCTCCAAACACCACACTACTCGCGTCTGTTTGCAATGTAAAGGTTTTAGTGAAATCAGGACGGGCCAATACGGATGCTTCAGTGAGAGATTTTTTCATCTTCTCGAACGCTTCTTGTTGTTTCGGACTCCAATTCCATTTAACTTCTTTCTTGACTAACTTTTACAACGGTACTTATATCTTCAGATAATGTGGGCAAAAACCTATCATACCAACCAACTGCCCCAAGAAATCTTTGGATGCCTTTTACATTTTCCGGTACAGGATATTCCATTATAGGCGCTATGCGCTCTTCATCCGGTGTTAATCCAAATTGATCGATTTTATATCCTAAAAAAGTCACTTTCTGACATAAGAATTCGCTTTTATCTGTATTTATTGTTAAATTAGCCTCTACAAGCTTTTCTATCATTTTTTTAACCCATACCGTATGTTCTAACGCTTTTGTAAATATTATAAAATCATCCACATATTTTCCAACATACGGAGACCATTCGGGAGGTATAATTAAATCTGTCAAATGTTGAAATGACGCTGGTTCCTTTCGCAATCCAAACGCCATTCTTGAACTGAAATAATCCCTTTCCTGGTACAGCGAATGCGGTTATTTCTCTGCTTTTTTCATCCAACTCAATATGAAAAAATGCCTGAGACAAATCTAGTTTGGAAATATAAACAGCTCCCTGTAATTGATCTAAAAGTTCGTCTAAATTTTGTATGGGTACGGCATCGTGTTTTGTAACTTCATTCACCTCCCGGAAATTTATGCAAAATCTATATTTTCTATTCGCTTTTCGATGTTACACAGGCTAGCTACACCATGGACTATTTGATGGTTCAATAATTCCCTCTGTATAAAATAATATTTTTTATTTTAAAATTATAATTTTTGTTGTAATTGTTTGCCGTAGGTGTGTTAATTTGAGTATAATTTTAGATGTAAATCTACAACTAGGTATGTTAAATTAATGTTTGTTGTACAAGTGGTGTTTTAATTAGAAAAGAGATTTTACCTCGAGTGTGATGTTTAATTGTTTGACTGTTTTGTATATGTGATGTAGTTTTATGTGAATGTTGGCTGAATATGTTTAAATTGATTTCGATGTTCTCGTTGTTGAAGTACGATGATATTGGTTGAATGAGTTGACGTGGATCTTGTTGATTTTCCAATTATATTAATTGATTGAAATCACTTAATTTCTACTGATGTTGTTCTACACACTTTCTATTTTCTAGATTATATGAATCCTTTTAAAAAAACTAACTTGTGTGGAACTGATTGATGTTGATAATATTTCGAGGTTGTAACACAATGCTTTCTTTATGAAATTCCTTTTGGAAGTGTCGGCGGCACGTGACAACAAGTGGCACCACACGGCAGGCTTCCAGAAGTTTCTAAAATGCACCAGATGCATTCTAGAGGAAGTATGAGGTTAGCGCCGCTTCATAGGTACTGCCTATGAAGTATGGCGTCCTACAGTGTTGTGGTTGGATGATGATGGCGCGGTTAATCCAATTTGAATTTTGTTGGATTTTATTTGATTGCATAAAAATGCAACACCCTCACTTAACATTTTGTTGACTTCCAATTGAGCGGATACCCAATATTTTCGGCGCATAACGACGCATACCTTGTCTAATCGGTTAATGTCCTTGTACATAAATGGAATGTTTCAATAACGGAGTAACGCGGATGATTTCAGGTTCTGGTGGTATTAACATACGTTGTTCATCTTCTAACGTTTTTATTTCACCAGGATCTGATGGTGCTAATCATAGCGAACTCATTTTTTCTTCGGGGTCGAATAAATCCATCTCATTCCAATCACCATCAATTATTACTGGTTCCATTAAAACCATATCATACTCATTATTCTTACGTTCAAGATTGCCTAATCACTCATACGGACCGTTCTTACAACGCCAAATTCTCTTTTCGCCATTTATTTCTATTCCCATGACCGAAATGAAATCCATGCCTAAAACAGCTGGGTGAGCTAGCGCACTCGTCACACGTACGGGCAATATTCATTCTTTTTCTCTCAACCTCAGCTTCAAGGCTACACATCCTACTAATGTGATGCTATTTCCATCAGTAATGGTCATCATTCCTCTAGACCAAGCTAGATAATCTTTCAGTGAATTTCCGATATCTTGACCTACAAATGAACGAGTCGCACCTGAATCTATCAATGCTAAATTTTTCTGTCCCTTTACCATCAGATTTCTGAACAATCGATTTTATCTTGGACTAGATCGAAACAATTCGGTGAATTTCGGCAATTTTTACGCGTACTTTGGATGAGCATGTAACGTGGGTGAATCGCGTGATAGAAAAATTAACTGAAGCAAATTTTATGATAAACGCGGAGAAAAGCGAGTTTTTAAGCGATAAAGTTACATTTCTCGGTTATAAAATTGATCAACACGGTTTGTCTCCGGATAGAGAAAGAATAGTACCTATTTTAGATTATCCCGCCCCTACGGATGTCAAGGGTATTCAAAGATTTTTAGGCGCTGCTGGGTGGTACGCGAGATTTTTGCCATCGTTGTCAGTAGATAAAATTCCACTTTTGAAGTTAGTTAAGAAAGGAGTAGCTTGGGAATGGGGTCCAGACCAGCAGAAAGCATTTGAAAAACTTAAAAAATTCCTTACGGAAGCCCCAGCTTTGGCTCGCCCCGACTTCACCAAGCCTTTTACCCTGCAAACAGACGCTAGCGATTGGGCATTGGGCGCAGTTTTGACACAAGCTAGTGAATTTGGTACGGATGCAGAAAATAAAACCCTTAGTATCGGCAGCGAACACCCAATATGCTATGCCAGTCGTGTATTAACCCCTGCGGAAATTCGGAAATTAATTATACGGTAACTGAGGAAGAATGTCCAGCAGTGTTATGGGCAGTTGAAAAATTTCGTCCCTATATTGAAGATAGCAAATTCCAAGTCATTACGGATCACAGTAGCCTACGGTGGTTGAAGAATGTAAAAAAAAACCCTCCGGTAGATTGGCAAGATGGTCTATGGCGTTGCAAGCTCATGATATCACGGTAATCCATAGAAAACGATCCCTCCACGTTGTTCCGGATGCCTTTTCACGCGCTACAGGAGAAATGTTGAGCTCATTGGAGATTATAGCGACCGCAGAAGACACGTGGTATAATAAAAGGAAGTCTGAGGTCCATGAATATCCGGATAAATACGCCGATTGGAAGATAGAAGACGATCAACTATATCATAGACGTCCAAACATGCAAATTGATCCCACCATTCCGGATTTAAATCAATGGAAATTAGTATTACCTGTGGAAGTAAGAGAAAAAGTACTGGGAGATGCCCATCGTTTACCCCAATCCGGACACTACGGTATTGACAAAACATATCATCGTATTGCCCAAGAATTATATAGGCCCGGTTTTTTCCAAGATGTAGTAACGTTCATGAGACAATGCCCAGAATGCCAGCGATTTAAACCCAGTCAGTGTGGCCCAATGGGATTAATGAGGGAACGTACAGTAGAAGACCCATGGTCAATTATCGCCGCAGATATTATGGGACCATTTCCTCCCAGTAAAGCCCAAAATAAATATTTATTAGTCTTTCAGGAATATTTTACGAAGTATGTTGAGATGAAAACTCCTACGAAAGCCGATGCACGTTCCATTTGGAAAGCTACAGAGGAATTAATTATAAATAGATAATAGAATCATCAAATCGTAAAAATGTGATAATTATTAACGTACGAGATTGATTACAAGACTAATAGACAGTAAATAAATAAAATTACAGTCAAGTATGTTACAATAAAGCAAAATAACAATGATGTGATAGGAAAAAATGCATGGACGAATGTGTGAGCGCTGAGGTCGACTGAGCATATATCCGTTGAGGATATATGATCAGTTTAAGTGGAAGATTGTTGTGATGTGGTGGCTTGCCACACATCATATGTATTATTTTTATCATTTAAAACTCGTTGTGCTGTGGACAAATAAATATGGATAATTAATATAAGAGTATGAATGAATATAAAATGTAAGAATAAATGTGAAAAATACTAAATCAACCTCACCAAGGAATGCAGAGACAATAAAAGGATACAAGCCCAGCAGAAAGTCATCCCAATTGTCAATCAATCAATCCAAATATTAATTATATGTGGCAGTCAATATTGAGAAAAGCAGCAGTTATATGAGAATCATCCGGATCCAAGAGAAATGTCTAAAAGAATAATTCAGCAGCCAATGTTATAATAAGTGATGATGAACAACAACACAACAATATTCACTATAAATACCCAGCATGGGTTAACCTCAATATGATCGAAATGTCAACAATCGATGTAAGAGGTGTGGCGGCGACTAAATAGAGGTGGCGCTCGAGTGTTAAAGCGACCATCTTCATTATTTAAAATTATCCAATGGGAGCACAGAATACGGAAACAAGATGTCTGACTTTAGCGGTAATATTAAATATAAATTTACCGACCAATTAAATAATTACCTATTATTTCACCATTTGAATTGGACCAATTATTATTAATGGAATATTACGGATATAATTTTGACTTATTTTGGATATAAAATGACTACTACCGTGATGCTGGGAAGGAGAAGACTACAGAAGAAGCCATTTTGGACGCCACTTCCACGGCGGACCTCATAGAAGACGGATGTGTGTTGAATGTGTGTCGCGTGTAATCCATTGAAATTTATATTAAAGTAATTGAATCGACGTTGTATTTTGCGTGAGAATTGTTGTTCGTGAGTATAGCGGATAAAATTCGTATTTAGTGAGCGAGTGGGGCTGATATTTCAGGTAATAATTTGATAAAATTATAAAATACTCAAAGCGTGATTGATCGAAGCAACACGCGACGAGTCATCATCGTCAGATTATTACAGTCATTCCACAGCGCAACGAGTAAATATTTTTCCGGTAAATAATTAAGTTAAGCGAATAAAATAGTGGGATTAATATTATATTGAGTAGAAATATTGAATCAAAGATTATTATGTATAATTCAAGAGCGAATCGCACTGCCGTAGACCCGTCAATAGTCACGGCCAAAATTATAAAAGCGTTATCAAATAATATTTCATTTTATTATTGAGTCTAAAGAAAAAAGAGACATTATTATTTTTCAAGTTATATTATTTTTGCTTTATCATTCGGATTTTTCATTGTTTAATAAATTAATATTATTATTTTTTCTACATATAAATTACTGTGAACTTCATTATTGGTATTTTTATTTTTGTGATAAAACAGATTTCTCCGATAATCTTTAGCCAATTTCAGGCCATCGGGGTGGCATCCCTTGCTGTTCCAAGGACGACGATAACGATTGCGAAAGTTTTTACAGGGACAAAACCGAGCGACGTTACAAATGACATCCCTTGTGGAGATCGAACCCACGACCTTTGGATTAGAAAAGTAAATAAAATAAAACACCAACAATAGTCCGGATCAACTAATTAATATTAAATAAATGAAGGAGAAAAGAAGGTGCTGCTATGTATGTGATTCCAGTGGAACAAATGATTAGACAACGTGGAAGATGAGTGTACGAAAATAAAATTGTCGGGATAATAATTTAAATATTGTGAAAAAAAATATGAGGAATGAATTGAGTGAACGTTCGGATTTATTATAAAATGTTTATTCGGTATGAAAAGTATACTAAAAAGTACATTGTGTGATAAGTATGATGAGTGAAAGGTATGAGTGGAAAATATATTGTTTGAGTGAGTGGAATATTATTGTCGCACTGCCGTAGACCCGTCAATCGTCACGGCCAAAATTAAGAACAGTTATATTAATTTATCATTTTGCAAAAAGAAAGTTTATTATTATTTTAGTATTTTTCGAGTCATAATATTATTTTAATATCTATTCTTAATTTTAATTTTATTATTGTCGCACTACTTCCCGTCCCCACAAGGGATGCCATTTGTAACGTCGCTCAGTTTTGTCCCTAAAACTTTTTGCAATCATTATCGTTGTCCTTGGAACAGCAAGGGATGCCACCCCGATTGCCTGAAATTGGCTAAAGATTATCGGGGAAATCTGTTTTAAAAAATACAACAATATATTCTCACAGTAAATAATTTTAAAGAAAATAATAATGATATTTATTCAATTGTAATAAAGAGAAATCCGAAAAAAATAATATTATGACTCGAAAAATACTAAAATAATAATGTCTTTCTTTTTGCAAAATAATAAATTAATATAACTGTTCTTAATTTTGGCCGTGACGATTGACGGGTCTACGGCAGTGCAACAATAATTTTCCACTCACTCAAACAATATATTTTCCACTCATACCTTTCATTCATCATACTTATCACACAATGTACTTTTTAATATACTTTTCATACCGAATAAATTTTTATGCTAGTCGAATAGCAGCCATGTTACCCCAAACGGCATGAGAAAAGTCGTAATTTTCGTGCACGTATGGAAATAGTATATTGCACAACGCGAATGGCGTGGTGGTGTTTTTCAATGAGTGTGAAGTTTGTTGGCCCGAGTGAAACAAGAGCGGCTGTAATCTGCGCACGAGGCAAAAACACCCATTCCTTCCGGAATGCACATCATATTTCTCTTAATATAAATACACTACAATGGCAACTTTTCAAGTGTCATTTAAATGATATAATTATGGTGATAATATGGCCATTTTTCTGCCGACAGAATAACTGAAGTTCTGTTTTCTTTACGGATTAACACATAACACGGGAAAAACGAATGAACAAAGATGAGAAAATCTCGCTCTCTGATTGACTGATTGCCTAACCTGCCTCTGACGTTATATGGCCCTGGCTTTATTATGTACTACTGGATTTTTTTTTCCTAATATTGGGATCTGTCAAATGGGCATACGTCACCTGATGGCAAATCATGTTTCTAGAATATGGGAAAATTAACACGCATGCAGTAGTGAGTTGATTGTGAATTGTTAACTTTCTCTTAAGGTAGTTGGGTACCGACAGTCTAATGAAAAAGTTTTAGCTCACACCGATGTTACACGCATCTGCGGAACTAACGTTGTTAGTCAAGTTTTTTTAATGCTACTGTACTTCACACACTACTATATTCTCTATACAGATACGAATAATAACTTCACACTACGAATAATTTGTCTATAACAAAATTAGGCAACGTCGCATAATCATTCAGCATATCACTGCGGCGAAGTGAGTTATTAGTCCCGTCTCGCTTATAGTTTATGCACAGCGTAAATCTAAACATTTCAATATTTTTCTAATATAATTTATTAACTAATAATGGAAAATCGACTGCGTCATAAAGGAAGATTTATTTAAAAAAAAGTGCTTGATAAAAAAATGAAAATAGTAAATAGTTTACGAAAAAATAAAGAAGCAAATAATCCAGCAACAAATAATATTGAACGTGTCAAGTCTAACCTAATCGAGGGTTCTCGTATAGTTGAATTAGGTTTCATTTTATACTTTGTTATAGATATATCGGTTTATCTATTCTGCATTTGATGTAATTTATAATAAATAAATGAAAGAAATGACAAATCTGATTTTCATGATAATTTTCAGTAATAATTATTATTATCAAATAAAAAATTAAAAATATTTCATCATAAATTTTTAGCCGTTTCGTATTTTCCCGCTT
>JAQQBS010000003.1:838998-850920 GCA_030347275.1 Microctonus aethiopoides | reverse complement strand
CAATCGGGGTGGCATCCCTTGTTCCAAGGACAACAATAACGTCGGTAAGGTTTTATTTTTCAGGGACAAAATCGAGCGGCGTTACAACGAATATAACCTTGCCTATTACAATATAACAATGTTGCGATTATATGGTTACACTGTTCACCTAAGCCAGTTTTACACGAGCATTGAACTGATATAAGTTTACCATTTAATTTAATTGTACCATTAATTCAATGGGGTATTTCTTTCAATTTATCTGTTTTAAGGCAATATGCCGTGAAGCTAACCGAATCTGACTGCTCATTTTTATCCTTATTTCTACTGCATTTTATAATATGATCAGCTTTGAGGATTCGTTCTCCTTTTACAAAATTCCTTTGTTCAGGGTTCTTACTAGCCCAATAACATGTTGCACTTATATTCATCATTATTTATCATTTTACAAAACGTACAATTACACGCAAAACTATACCCCGTATTTGAATCTATCCCTTAAGTCTGCCATGTTTTTTAGGACCCTCCCAATCGACAGATCCTAATGTACTCGGCTAATTATTAAACCTTCATTATCTCATGCTTGTATTTTTACTATTATCTCAACTTTCTACCTTATTTTAGAACCCTGATATTACATATATATGTGATATGAAAGTACGCATATATATTGTGACGTGGGAATTACGTCACGTTACTCGACGGACAGCGTTTCGCAAGCATACGGCTGATCACATCTTCAAGAGGCGCGCAATTTGATTTTTAAGAAAAATACTGCGTAAAAATAATTATATTGCAGCAGAAAACATCTTTCGGCAACGAATGGACAATGTAGCGACATCGATGAACAACGAGGGACGAAGCGGAGCAGCTGAGAAGAGGAACGAAACGTAAACATTGTACGCGTTCGGGCCTCAAAGCAAGAATATGTAAGAATATGTGTGAGAGAGAGTGCGACAAGTACGAATAAATGCGTGTGAGTGCGTTAGAGTGAGTGGCTCGGCTTATGTAGCGACGCAGGAGAAATAAATATATTGCACGAAGATGCAATGGAAAGGGCAAATAATTGTCTATTAAGAGGGGCAAAGTTGTGTGCTGGAATTTTGGAAGAAGTCGCGAAGGCGACACTCTGGTCTAAGTTGTCGAGTAGAAGACACTCTGGTTATGGCTGTAGAGGAGAAGACTCTGATCTCTATCGTTGCGTGGAGATAACGCTTTACGCAACACCATGAGTCGGCACATACCATCGAGTCAAAGCAGAAAACGATCAAGATTTATTATTTCGTCGAGAGCATAACGCCAGCTGATTTCATCGATTCTCTACTGTGGATCGCAAGAAAGTGGTGTACGAGATTTGTCTACATCCCATAGTAATGGTCCAGTGGAGGAAGCCTGAGGAAGACGCGGATTATTTGCTTTCCCGTATATTTTATTTTCAGGATTTTGCGTATCGTCAATTATCGTTATTTTGTGCTCAATTTTGTCGTTAAAATTATTTAGCGTTTCGAAGACCTGCGACGCCGCCACGGACGTATGTCCACTACTGAGGTGACGGGCAATCCAGCTTTTGATGTACGATTGGTTCCCGTAAGGGACCTGGCGCTCAACAAAATTTCGTAGATTTCTTTTTAGCTTACGTGTTTTTCGCAGATTATTCAAGAGAATTTGGGCGGCCAAAAAGTTAACTCTGACGAAGAGGTTTTCGCTTGGAAAATACGTCACGATATATGTACACATTTGGACTATAACACGTTATTCAATGCACAATTTCCTCGTCTACATAAACTTTACTGGAACGTAAATGCTGTTAACTATATATCTAATAAATAAAACAAACTTTATGTATGAGCTATTATTTTTTAAACGGGTTATATGAGTCCACTTGCTACAAAAAATAAATTAACAGTAATTATAGTAAGATATAGACACCATCTCTCCATATTTATAATCATACATTCAATAGAGTACGATTTTTTAGTTTAGTACCCGAGATCAGATATAACATCAGTTATTCTGTCGGTATGGAAAAAGACCATATTACCACTGCAACTAAAGGTCTGTTCCGATAATATTTTCGGTTGGTTACTAATTTTATTAGTAGATTGGTACACTTGTCATCTCAACCGACGCCTCGCGTTCCGAAACGGTAAACAAAAAACAGCTGATTAAATTAAAAAACGCATAAATGTAGAGACGTCTCATAAGTAGGTTATAATTTTTGAATACTTCTGAAATAGTTATTAATTATAAAAATCTAACCATTGTTAACTGGTTATTTAAGGTATTTATATATTGTGACGTGGCGTTTTCTAGGCGCCACGTACAATTAATTTATTTATAATAGATTACCTGGAATATATTTTCGTTCGCAGCAACTTACACAAAGGATGCCACTTTCGTGTACCTAATTGAGACAATAGGGTATGACTGGTCAACGACCACGAAAGAAATCGTTATATTCACCTTTTTTATAATTATATGAAAATATTAACTTTATTTATTTAGTTACAAAAGAAAGAAAAAGAAATGATATTCATTAAACAAAAAAAGAAAAGATAATAGTACATACAAAAAAATATAATGGTGCGTCCGGCACAAATAATAATGATATTTGAACTTAATAATTTTTGCTTTATATGCGGCTGGGTCCTAGATCCAGTGAACAACTGATCTGGTTGTTGTTATTCAACTTAATTATTCTAATTTACAGCGACAGCTTTTTTGTGATTATTTCTAATAGATTGACCAGGAATTTGGCGCTTATTACGCAAAATGGACGCCGACTGAGCAAGGCGGCGGCACGTGGCGATAGACACAAAATATAATTAATATATATTACTTACAACAATTGATCTCAGAATGCAAGTGTTTTCTCGACAACAACTACAACCTTTTTTTATTACTTCTCACTCACACTCTTATCAACAATAACTCAACAATTATATTAATATTTAATTAAGTATAAATCGCACAATGCTGGGCACACGTCACACAACTATGCAATCCAAATTCCAAGTGACTTCTTTTTCTATTGATTTTCCGCTGTACGGATCTTTCCGTCTTGTTATTATTCACCACTTCGCTGGGTGTCGTCCCAGGAAGTGCTGCCACCTTGGATTGTTATGCGCAACAACTTCATCGACTACGCGCCAAGCGTATCGATCAGCGAATTGCTGGACACTACGTACATTCTATTTAGTCATAGAATCATCGTAGTAAATTTCAATATGTTGCTTCTTTCAGCCTTCAACGTGTGTGCCCATGCACTATCTACATCTCTACATTGTCTTCTTTCATTTCTACAAGTTATCTTCTATTTAATTCTATATTCATTCATTGTGCTGCATTCTGACTTATCGACTGTTCGCGTTTTGTGTCCGTCGCCCGTTTCAGCGAGCGTCATATATAAAAATATATAAAAATAATAAAAAATACTCGTGACCTTGTAAAATCGTCACAATATATATATTGTGACGGCCGCCTTTCCTCAAAAAGACTAGAGTCCGGATATTTTACTCTCCACTCCGGAGTTACCATCAACTTACTATCTTATTACTTCTCCAAGGGATGCCACCCCAGTTTTAAATACTCAATAAAACCCTGGGGTAATTCTATCGGCTCTGAAAATAATATTGCATGCCTCTAAATAATATTAATACGAATAATTTGGACACTGTATAATTTAATTGATATAAAAATGACCTCGATTATTTATTAATTGTCCGGAATGATTTTAAATGTGAAACATATAATATAAATGAAAATGTTTACAATAAGTTGATATTGGTTTGACCTTTTCTAAGGGCCAAACCAATATATGTGAATACAATATTACTTCTTTCTTTACTTTATAAATTACTTTTCTTGACACTATTGACTCTATTACATTTACTGACTCTACTTTGTCCTCTTTGACTTTACTTTATTTGACTCTACGCGTGGCGTTCACAGGATGGGTCTACAAGACCCGATTTTGACTTCATACTATTCCATTCCATACATAATTACATTCATAACCCATACTTTCATACTCATACTTGACTTTCCGACTCCACGTGTGTGCGATGTTAATGTCCATAAAACTCTTTGCCGAATCATATTGAACATGAGTTACGATTGGCCGCGAAGCACCTCTCCAACGACACGCTTGTGATCGCGAAGCATTTCTCTAACGACGCTGTACCATGGCCGCGAAATACCTCTCCAACGATACTACTATGGCCGCGAAGCACTCCTCCAACGACTTGATCGCTTCCTTCTCCAACTTACAATATAATTGCGGTTACACTTTTCTACTAGATATAGTCTCTTTCATATCTTTATTAACTCTTCTCACACTCTTGCACCACACATCTATCTTTATCCACTTTGAAGTCGGAAGTGCATTACGAAATTACGGCAGCGTTGTCCTCAGCCTCGATTGCCCTTTCCGTCGTCAATAAATTCCATTGCCTCACTTTACGGTAAATTAGATTATTATTTCGGCTGCATTCCGGATAGTCATTATTAGCCAATATGTTCGTCTTTTTCTGGAGCCTTCGGCCGGATGGTATTTGGATATGGCAATGAACGATTTCGGAGCTCTCCTTTGGTTGACGGCGATGACTACTGCTGTTGATTGGCGACGTTGACCACCGCTTTTCCATACTCACTTCACGCATCTCTTTTCTTTCTTACAATTCTACGCATACAACCACACGTATACGCTCTACGCAAATAAACGTAATGAGTGGCAAGCCACCTCATTACAATATATAAACACTTGCGCAAATAAAGGCATAACCCTTAATTTTTACTTGTAGTTTTTTTTTAAGTGAAAAAATTAATTTTATCATTTCATCATTTAGTACAGTTTTTAGTGACATTATATAAAATTAATATTTATTTAATCATGACAAAAATAATTTTATTAGAAGGAATGTTATCATCTTCTAGTACTGATAGTGACAGTGATGAGTCAATTGATTCGGAAAGTTGGGATGATATATTTGAAGATGATGATGAAAATCATCATTGTTACCATTTACGCCCTATTCCTACAGTTGACAATTTTATGGAAAATGTAGAGGCTAGATATACTGATAAAGAGTTTCAAGAGAATTTTCGTAAATTGAAATAACTGCAATTGCAACAAAAACTTATATATGTTGTGATGTGGTGGCTTGCCACACATCATTACTTTATATTATTATTTGAGGTTTAACCTCGTTGTGCTGTGGAAAGATAAAAATATGTATAATTAATAAGAAGTATGAATGAAAATTGTTAGAATGAATGTAAAAATATACTAAGTGAGCCTCACCAAGTATCGCAGAGACAACATAAGGATACGAATCAATTTGGACGAGCAGCAATCAATAAAATAATCCAGCAGTCAATCCAATTGAGAGAAGCAGCAGTAATACATCAAATTAACCAGTCCAATAAGTTAATATTATTGTTAATTCAGCAGCCAATGTCACAAATAATCATGAACAAACAATACCAACAATGTTCAATAACAATACCCAGCATGGGTTAACCTCAATACGATCGAAGTGTCAAAATCGATGTAAGAGGTATGGCAATGACTGAACATAGGTGGCGCTCGAGTCTTAAAGCGACCATCTTTGATATTTGAAATTAACCAATAAGAAAGAAGAAAACAGAAACAAGATGGCTGAATTTGGCGGCAATACAAATTAGTAAATTACCCACCAATTAAATAATTCGCCATTTGAATTGGACCAATAAGAATTAATTATCTTCAAACTAAGTATTACGGATATTATATTGACTCAATATGGATATTAAACGACTAATGGAGTGATGCTGGAAGGGGAAGAAGACGGAAGAAGCCATTTTGGACGCCACTTCCACGGCGAGCCTCATAGTATACGGATGTGTGTTGAATGTGTGTCGCGGGTAATCCGTTAAAAATAATTGTTAAAAAGAGTAATCGACGTTGTATTTTGCGTGAGAATAATTGTTCGTGAGTCAAGCGAACAATTATTGTAGTTATTGAGCGAGTGTGGCTGGAAAAAAGGTAATAAAATAGAATATAAAATACTCAAAGCGTGATTGAAAGAAGCAACGCGTGGCGAGTCATTTTGTTTAATTGTTACTATCTTTCCACAGCGCAATCTTTGCGTTAATAAAGTTCATTATAAAGAAAAGATATAAGAAATAAGATTAGTAAATAAGAATAAGTAATAATAATAATTAATAGTTGTTATAAAAGTAGAGATAATTTTATATTATTCAATGAAATTTATTGCGTCGCCGTAGACCCGTCACATTTCACGGCCAAAAATAAGAACAATTTATATCATTTATAATTATTCAAGAAAAGCATTAATTAGTATTATTTGTTCAACGTATGGCTTTTTCAATTATTAATAAATCATCTTATTATTTTGTTTATCATAATTATTGTGTGAATTATATGATTTTTGTGTTATTTTTTATAAGATTTCCCCGATAATCTTAAAGCCATCTCAGGCAATCGGGGTGGCATCTCTTGCGACATCACAAGGTAACGTTAACGGCGACTTGCTGCTCAGGGACGAACCAAGCGCCGTTACAATGTGTAAGAGCCGAAAATGCTAGAAAGTTCGAGGGTAATTAAGGAGCGACAAGCCGGCGCCGGGCCCAATAATGACCATTGACGTCACGGGTTTTCCCAGTGACGTCAATAGATAATCCTATTGTCTATCCGGAGGTACTAGCGACCCAATCAGAGAGCAGCTTGGAGCGCTCAGTTTTACCCTCTCCACCATGCAAGGGACCAATGGGAAGCAGGGAGCTGTGCTTAAAAGCAGAAGCCGCCGGGTCATCGGCCTCATCAAAAACAATATCCTCAGTTCATTCTGGTCTGTCATCACGTGCAGTTCAGTTCTAAAGCGAAATTTATTCACACATTTGAGTGCATATAAAAATTCTGCAAAATAGTTAATACGAGAGTTAGTGATCTCTCAGACATCCCTATGGGGAGTTAAGAAATTGACAATAAAATATCAAACCTAACGAAATCTTCGTGTTCAAATGAAGATGGATTCCAAAATACAATTGGACAAAACAAAAGAAAAAGAGACGCAGGTATTATAGATATACCTTATAGTAAAATAAAGAAAAATTCTAACGAAGATGATATATATTCATCAGATAGCGACAGTGACTCTGCATCTAATAATAGCCGAGATATTAACATCAGTGATCGAGTGCCCATGTCAACACCCAGTGGTATTAATAAAAGTAAATAACAGCCGCCAATAATTTTGACGCTAACGGATGAATACAACTTACCTGCGGTGAAATACATGCTAAATAAAGTAAATAAAGATATTGTGTATAAATGCAACGGGAAACAATTGAAAATCCATGTACTCAATGAACTAATACACGAGGAAGTCATTAAACACCTCTTAAATAAAAATATCAAATTTCATGCTTTCACAAGAAAAGAGGACATAAAACCAAGAATAATCCTAAAAGGCTTACCGTTGATGTCAACAGAACTAATTAATGAAGAACTAATCAACCAAGACATTCATCCAATAAGAATACAACTATTAAGAGCTAAAAATAACCAAAACATAAGTCAAGCAACTTATTTAATTACACTGAATTCAGTAGAAGATATTAAACTGATAACTAAAATCAAACAAATTGATCATGTAATTATAAGTTGGGAAAAATATAAAAAAATACAAAATGGTACACAGTGCTTCAACTGCCAACGTCATGGGCACGGCAGAATGAATTGCTTCCATGAAACTAGATGTCTTAATTGTGCAGGAAAGCACCTCTCTAGTGATTGTAGTGCCAAGGACGAACATGAAAATTTCAAATGTGTTAACTGCTTAGGTAACCATAAAGCTAACGATAAATTGTGCCCAGTGTATATTAAATACACAGAGAATAAAAATAAAAATAACTTCAACGCAGCACCAAAAAGAGTGGTGAATAAGCCATTGGTCTCAAGTAATGAAGCCACAACCTCAAAATACTACGCCTCAGGCAGACCTACGTACGCAGCAGTCACCAGAGAACTTCATGATGAACTCAACTTAGCTAACTTTGATAATCTTCGATGTCGTCATTGTAATGCAGAATCTCCAAGGGCACCATCAGCAGCTAGTGAGAGTGTGCATAGTGTGATAAATCCAAGAGAAAATCTTAAAGTGTTAAAAGAAGTGAGTAATCTAGTGCGCGACTTTGCAGAATGTCCTACTGAATTTCTTAATAAAATTAGTGAAGTTTTAAAAATAATGAAAGATATTTTGCAAGAAAAAAAAAATGGCATAAACCTAAAGAGTAATCTAAGTAAAATTATCAACGGTGATACTATTGAACAAGAAAATATATTGCCTAGAGCTATTGTTAATATTAAGCAAAAGAGTACTAGTCAATACAGTAAGCACTCTAATCAAAAAAAAAAAAACTATTGTCTGTAATGTCAATGGAAGAGATGTCAATACTAAACCAAGCGTCCCCCCAGTCTCGAGTAAAGTCAATAATGGTCTTGCTCTCAATAATAATAATAAGAATGTTTCTCAAGATAATAATAAAACCAAAAGTAAATCCAGTCAATATGGAACTAGTACAATCAATAAAACTAATATTGATTCTAATAAAATAAATAAAATTCCTGAAAGAAAAAATAATAACAAAAATAATGGGATTTAAGAAAAACATAAAGGTACTCAATTGGAATTCTAACGGGCTAATAAATAAAAAGAACGAGCTGGAAATGTTGCTTTTTAAAGAACGTATTGACATCTGTTTCATAACAGAAACGAAACTTTCTAATAAGTCTAGATTATATAATTTTAAAAATTATAATTATTACAGGAAAGATAGAACGTCTAGTGATAAGGGAGGTGGCGTCATGATATTAATAAATAAAAAATTTGATGCGAATGAAAAAAGGATAATTAATCCTATTCTAAGTAACTTAAGAAATATTGAAGCGGTACCTGTTGAGCTAAACGAAGTAGTTTACATAGCGATTTATATTCCCCCTCAAAGTGTTGTCTCAATAGATGAAATAAATAAACTTTTGTCATTGAGTAATAGAATTTTGATGGGCGGAGATATAAACGCGAAGCATTCAGCCTGGGGAAACCGTAATAATAATAAATCGGGGAAAATATTAATCAATTTCTTGATAAATACAAATTTAAACCATCACAAATGCAGTATTCAGTACTCGGACGAACCCACTCACTACCCGTATAACGGAACTAACGGAACAGTATTAGACATATTCATTGTCAAAAATGTAAATATTGCTAAACCGTATGTAATAAATGACCTATCGTCTGATCACCTCCCAGTACTGACATACGTTAATCCAACTGTAAATGGTTGTAGTAGGGAATTGTTTAAGCTGGACTTTAGTAAAACAAATTGGCAAAATTACAGAAATGAGCTAAATAAAAATTGGACACTGACAAACACTTTTGCAAATAATGACGAAGTTGATGAAACTATTAATAAATTGACTGACTCCATGAGAACATCACTCATAACAGCGACTCCCATCTGGAAAAATACTTGCACAGTTGATAAAAATAACGATAAAATTAAAATGTTAATTAATAAAAGAAATAAACTTAGCAAAAATGTACAGAAAAATAACTGTCTTGATTGCAAAATAAAAATGAAAATATATAATAATAGAATAAAATATGAATTAGTCAAACATAAAAATAAACAATTTAAAAAACAAATGAAAAACTTAAGCATAACAAATGGCTCCCTCTGGAATGCTCTAAAAATTAATAAAATATATAATAATACGGTAAACAAAAAAATAATCAAATTACATGGCCCCAATGGAATTACATACGATAAAAAAGAAATTGTTAACGTATTGGCTGACAACTTTGAGAAAATTCATTATACTACGCTTGACTATGGTAATGACAGATTTAACAAACAAATAAGAAACAAATACAGACAAATTATTGAACAACCAAATAGTAGAGACAAGCAAACTAATATTGGCGACAAAAGTAAATTATACATCTACGTTAGTGAAATAAAAAATGTAATAAAACACTTAAAAAATAAAAAAGCCCCAGGCTTAGATAAAATAAATAATATGCAAGTAAAAAATCTACCTAATAAAATACTAGTTCAACTAATGAGAATATACAATTACAGCTTCGCAAATAATTATTTCCCTATAATTTGGAAGACTGCGAAAATAATATCTTTACCTAAGCCTGGGAAAGATCATTTGTTCCCACAAAACTATAGGCCTATTAGTTTGCTTAATGTACTTTCTAAAATACTTGAAAAATTAATTTTGACAAGACTATGTAAACATTTGGCGAAAGAAAAAATAATTAATAACTCACAATATGGATTTAGACCAGGGCATTGCACTGTAAGGCAGCTTGCCAGAGTAGTCTACACAATAATTAATAATATAAATAAAACCAAGAACTCATGCGCTGTACTGTTAGATATTGAGAAGGCGTTTGATACAGTATGCCACAAGTCACTAATTTGTAAACTGAAAGACATTAACGTACCAATATACTTAATATTATTAATTAAAAATTATTTAACTAATAGAATTTTTGTTGTTGAAAAAGATGGCTTTATGAGTAGCCCAAAAAACATAGTAGCTGGAGTGCCACAGGGGTCTGTGCTTGGACCAACTTTATTCTTAATATATATAAATAATTTGCCAAATTATAATGACAATGTAATAGCGTTATTTGCTGATGATACAGCTATAATTACAAATTCTGGGAGTCATGACTTGCTTCTAAAAAAAGCCGATGCACATATCAATCTCGTTTATAAATATTTCAATAAATGGAAAATAAAAGCTAATGACAATAAAACTGAACTGTTAGTCATTAATAAAAAAAGACATAAAAGTAATTTAAAGCTAGTTATCAATGGTCATGAGATACAGGAAAAAAGCAATGTTAAATATCTAGGAGTTCATTTAGACTGTAAACTTAATTTCTCTAAACACATCTCTGAATCAGTTAACAAGGCAAAAATGGCCATTGACATACTATATAAGTTACTCATTAATAAAAATATTAAACTGAAATACAAAATTCTATTATATAAAATGTGCATAAGACCCATACTGACATATGCATGTCCAGTATGGTGTAATACCAGCGAAACAAATTTACTCAAATTACAAAGAGTGCAAAATAGATGCCTTAACATTATTCTGCGCAATAATAGACCAAATGTCAAAAGAATTAAACTAAATGAATGTCACAAAATTGCTAAAATTGACTATATAAATGTTGTAATTGAAAAACTATCAAAAAAATTTTATTCAACTCAAGTAAATAATATAGAAATTATTAAGGATTTTGGTAGTAATATTATCAACACTGCGTGGGACAGAAGAAAATATCCTCATCAAAAGTATTTTAGTTAAATTATAAATGTCATAACCTAAAGTGGTGTATAGAGTTGTGGGAGGAGTGTATAAATAAACAACAGTCAGGTACTGTTATTTCAGTTGTAGGTTTTTTACTACAAATATTTTCCTACATTGTAATATAAATTCGCGCTAATTATCAAAACTAAAAAGTAACTAATGTTATGTAAAACAAATCTATGTGAATAAGACAGTTTAGTTAGGAGTCACTGTAAAATGAATGTATATCATATGTCATTTGGTCCTTCGAGCCGGATAGTTGGTGTGCAAAATTGTGTAATTGTGCGTCTCGTGGTTCACACATACTTTTCCACGGACAAAGTGCGTGCGCATTTACCAGTGCCAACTTAATTCATGCGTGGAAAAATTATAACATGAAAATGTCCCACATTCTCAAACATTCTCCCACCATCAATGATAAAATCATTGATTCAATCCTCGTTGGCAGTTCTCGTAGGCAGAATACACAATTTCGTTATTGGTCGTGTCAGTGTGGTTGTAGCCGTTTTGATGACTACCACCCTTGTCAGTCCATC